>CAMQGK010000552.1:3542500-3767500 GCA_947000775.1 Pterois miles
AAAAGTGACTCCTTTGTTTTGCAGCCAAATCCTTAAACAAAAGGAGAGACACTCGTCACCCATTTCATTGTGTTATCAGCTGATTACATGGGTGTTATTAGTCATTATCACCACTATTCTAATGGGCCAAACTGCACCTATACACTAAGGTAGTGATTTTTTTTTACTGTATTTATAGTTGAAAATGTTGATCATTGTTGCTCTGTCATTGATTTAATAATAATTTAATGTAATAAATGCAATAATTCTGCTGATACGATCATTTTAAATGGTTGTGTTAGCTCAGAGCAAAATCTTCAAAATGGGCATGTTTGGTGTCTTAAGGGCTTTTTGCATTACAAGCAAGCATTGCAAATTAAGCTCACTGGCTATTATAACCCATATTTCTCATTCTACAGCATGGTCAACCTTTCGTTTGTATTTGTTCTGAACAGGATGTTTGGGTTTTTCAACAACTAACTACCGCTACTGGTAGTTGAAAGATGGCGGTCAAAGTGATGCAATAGCAATGTGTCACTCAGAAGCAAAATCAAGCCCTGATGTGAATGTAATACATTTCTATGGGGTTAGATATGAATTATTTATAGAGCTTTAACTGGATCAGTTTGGTTTCAGGCATCTTGTAATTCGGTTTACGCCTCCAGTCAAGAAGTTTACAGGGTTGACCATTGTTGGGACTGAGCACTCTATGGGAGACACTATAGTGCTAAATTTAAAATTTGGACTAAATTGATTTCCTCCACCTGGCTCTCAACATGGCAACGGCTCAACCGGCGGCTGGCAGCTGATGGTACTAACAGTGCAAACAAAGGCAACAGTGCTGACAGAGCTAACATTGTTAACGCAATGACGCCGTTGATCGGGATGGGGTTATCAGCTGTAACTGCCATATGACCAAAGAAAGTAGCAGCGGCCATAAGCTAGCCAGCAGTGCATGCTCACATGCACTAAAAGCACATAAACTTAGATTACAACACACACAAAGGGATAGTGACTTCACTCTCTGCTCAGGTAGACATTTCTGCTCTATAGCTTTACATAGCAAATAATTTGTTGTTATATTAATGCTCTGAATGTTGTAGAGAGAACCTCATACACTGATAAACATCAGTGGTATTCAGTGTGTTGCAGCGTTATGGTGTTATAATTCACTTTTTTCTTTCCTTTTCATCTACTTTTGCTGCATGAAGCAATTTCTGATTTTTCTTAAAATCCCTTTAGAATGAATGGACTAAAGGTTAAATGGGTATAACAGCAGGAGAGCTTCTTCCAGCTGAGAAAAATCAAATATGTGCCCCCTAATTAAAATTGAACATGTCTTGTGTATCAACTGCTTTATGGTCAATGGAGAAATTAATATTGCCTCTGCTTCAGCTATTAAAGGATATGAGTTCGTCAGTATCCTTGGACTCTCACAACAACTGTTAAAGCAGTGCATTTAATTCATAATGTTCATGAAACAGGTTTCTGTGTTGGAGTTCAAAGTTTACTGAAAAGGAAAAAGAGGAGACTATCATCTGCCGTAAAGTTTTTTTTTTTTTTTTTTTTTTTTTTTTTTGCACAGTATCAAAGCACAGACATTCCCCCATATAAAAATAAAAATTGCAAAGAAAAGCTGTGAGTCATTCATCACAATTTAGTTACTTAGCCCCATATTCCACACCTGGGTGCCCAGCTTGCCATTAATGTCAGCTGCTCACCAATACAACTCAGCGAGACACTCCTGGATATCCAGTCTGACACATTGGCTCCTCACTTTGGAGATTAGAGATTCATATTTCAGTTAGAGACATTATATTTACAGCCTGAAGTCTCTATGCCCAATAACATTTCTCCTCAACCATTACTTGTTTTAACATCATGCAAGAAAGTACTGTTGAAAATATAGCAGGATGTGCTATCTCCCCATAGCTTTTACATATGGACTATGTGATTTATTTACTATATACAGTATGTGCATATAACAACATATGCATCCCATCAGACTTCTCATTTTTTAACACCCATTTAATACAAGTCTAATAATAGTACTGATGATTTATTCAGTTGCAGTCTTTTATGTAATTATAAACTGGCAGACACATACCTTCTGTAAAGGATTCATTTTTGTTTTTGTTTTGTTGCCCACATGATAACACAGTTTGATATATTACAGGATGACAAAAAAGAAGATTATATTCCATGTGAAATTTCTTTGGGTTTAAAGCAGCAGTAGGTAGAACTGGAGCAACTATGATTAGAAAATGTCATTTTTATAGAACGGTATCTATATCCTGACAGTAGTGCATGAGACAGGTAATCTGAAAAAATCATGTGCCTCAGTGCTCCCCAGTGCTCCTAATGGCATCTGCAAGTTTTCACAGACCAGAGGAAAACAACCAGTCAGAGCTGATCTGGAGCCTGCTGTCTCTGAGCAGCTGTCTCACAAACTCTAATCATACAGTCAAACTAGGCAGCACTGATCAAATATTAATCAGTATTCTGCTACTGTAATACCTATTTGTAATACCTATTTCTCCCCTCACATATTTTTTTTCAGAAACATCTTGTTGTTACTCTTTAGCTGTAAAATGAGAAAGTCTGTGACCCAACAGCCATGTTGAGATTATCAAGCTCTGCCCACCAGCTGGAGCACAGCCAATAGGAAGCTCTCTCTCTCAGAAATGACCTGTGATTGGCCAAAGTCTCCCATCACAAGTTAGATTTTTTTAAAGCTGGAAAAAAGGGCAAAGGGGGGGGGAGAAAATTTAGTTTTTTTTCAGAGCAATTGAAATAAAAAATGTTAAAAAGTAATTATATGTTTTTTTTTCCAAAAAATTTTCTGCTTAAGGAAGATTTAAATCCACTTTCAGGAAGTTTTTTAAAAAAAAAATTTTTTTTTTTTTTTTTTAATAACAACACTTATGTAATCTTAAGCGATATGTTAATTGAGATGTTTGACATGTGATCTTGAAGGTAGTGAAAGCTTTTTCCATACAAATTCATGAGCTTTTTGCAGAAAGCTACGATCAAAAGAAACTGGGTGTGTGGTAGTAACTGTGGTCTTGAGTCATCCTTAAGTTGTGTGATTCAACGTGTAGTTCAAGGTGTTTAGTGAGCAACACAGTTGAATCAGAAATGTCATGTATTCATCATCATCTATGTCAAAAATGAATTAATCAGAATTGTCTCACTCCTTGGATACCTTGCAGACACTATAGTCCTTCTCACCACTTTAAGCGGACATAGTGATAAATGTTTTTTTAGTTGTCATGCTTGGCATGTTTAAAAACTGAATCATATATTCCCTGATGAAGCACTTGCTCGACTGCAAACAGCATTCAGTCACACACGATAGACACTGCACTGATATGCAATGTAAGATTTTAGACCAGACTCAGACATATACAACACATATTTATGTCTATGAACCATCCTCCGTCGCTGAACCAGAGGAAGGATGAATTGAGCAAACACACAGCTTGAGGTCTATCTGCAACTGCACATACTGAATGAGCAACATCGGGTGAATCTGCATACATCTAAGGGATGCCACCGCGCCAGTCTTATATTAATTTCACATTTATATTCATATCGTGCCCCTGAGGGCATGTCTAAGCAGGATACCACTGTAGGTGGTATGAAGGGGTGGGGCACATGCCTCCGAATCAACATCTCAAAGTGAAACCGTTAAGGCATCTCAAAGAGCATGCGTTAAAAGCGTAAACATGAACATTTGCCAGCGGCAGTGATGGTTTTTCATGCTAATGGACTTCAATAAGCAGACTGAAAAGTGTTGATTATTTTGCTGATGAATTCTGTCCTCTATAATGACTTTGCAGTTCCCTCACAAATATGAAATTTGGCACAACCTAGTAGCTTGACCTCATCAAACCTGAATAGAGGGCTAGTTTTGGCATTGTTGTAGTAAGTTAGCTCACACAACGGTAGTTAAATAAGTAAATACATTACATTTTTTGTTGTTCACAGGAAGTAATGGATTTTACATATCTGATGGTATAAGAGCAGTTTGTTTTGAATAATAGAAGAGTAATGTACTGTAAAGTCATGGGGGAATGGGCAGTTACAATGATGATTACCATACATTTTGGTAAAACTCTACATGGGTACATGTTCTTGTGTAACCCTGTCCTACAAAACTATATTTCTAACTAAACTGCATCCTCAATTATGTTTTGAGGGAAACTAATTTTCTCCCAGATTATGCTTGCAGTTTTAAATATGTGATTAACGCTGTAAACTGAAACAAAATTAAACAAAACAAAATGCAGCAAAACAACTTGATTATGTTTAGTACAATCATGATGGGATGAGTATGTTTTTTACATTATTTAAGTAAGAGATATAAATTAAATTAAACATTCAACGCTGACCTTTGGTTTCACATATGACACAAACAGCAGTCTCCAAGGTAAAAGACCTGCTCCTTACACGGACTTCTGTGGACTATGCATTCATGAATCATCTTTTTACTGAATAATATTTTGTGGCTTATACTGTATCAATAGTGAGCCCTCTGTGACACTGAGAGGAAGGAGTGCATTTGATAGCTGCATATGTGAAAGTTCAGTTCAAAAACAACACCAACCCAGTCTGGTGGGAAGGAGTATAAGGCCATGACATTACAATGATGTTTTGCATGTCATGGGTATGCATTTTAGCTTTTTCGTGTGTCATTTGTATGTAAAACAACCATCAGCAGTTAGGTTTAAGCAAGAAAAACACTACGGGAAGAATGCAGGAGAAAACATCATGGCTGGGCTTAAAATAAGGAAGTAGACCGTGTAAAATTATGAGTTAATCAATGTAACACATCTAACATGTGACACTTATCACTAATGTACACTAACTTCAAGAAAAACATCAGTCAACGATGGCGTCGAACACCAGTTTCCTGGACACATCCACCTCCTCACCTGCCCAACAAAAGTGGTCTTTTTCAGTCTTACCGTAGCATTTATATGTGGATATATTTACATGCAGTCAGTAGAGGATAAATGGTGTAAAAATGACGCATGGAAATTAAGAAAGGCATACTTATTGCACACTAAACGCCTTGTGCTTTATTGTGGTATTCATACGTGAACGGGCTGACAACACAGTAGTGAGAGCTGAGCTGTATGCAAGAAAAAAGATAAATGTAATGTTTTATTTGGGACGAATAAGATGATTTATAATCATATAAGAGGTTTCATAAACATCAATAAAATAAAATGGACAGGTAACCCCAAAGCAAAGTTACAAGCAATCACAAGGATGTTAAAATCCATGTAAATCTAAGCACTGTGAGTCATTCCCATTCATTCTTGCTGCCAAAGCCAAAAAACAAACAGGAACACAGTGATCTTGACAGTTTAGCTGTCAATGTAACAGGCTACTTGAAGCTTTTGTCAATGCTGTATTGATATACAGGGTTAAGATACATGAATAATCACACAGAGACTATACAAATTTTACAGGTCAGTTCATTATTTTGGCTGATTTGAACTCTTCACGGGATCACATGGGTCTCTTTGCTCTCATCCACAAATAAATCTGCACACAGAAAATCACAGACAGCAGCAGACTACTTCAGATACGAGCTCCTTGAGCGCTGATGGAATGTACTGTATGCTGTATACATCCTTTGTTCTGTTGCTGTGTAGAAATAAACAGCCCCACCATGCATCCTTCTCACGCAGTGGATTCGAAGGCCACGTCTTAATTGAAAAGCTTGAGTGGGCCATTACATTTCGTGTAGGAGGCAGGGAAGAAATAATTTCAATTCACATGCTCTATTCAAAGTGATGACTCAGACGCCTTGACTAATGGCATTTATTTGGCAGTCAAGTGAGAAACAGTATTATTAGTAAATCATACTGATTTCTTTATTTTGTTAATGATTTGTCCATTAACTCCTAAAAGCAGGTGTATTTGAATTAGTCTCTGGCGTTACTACTTATTGGTTATAATCCAGTAAGTACATTCTTGGACCAAGTTTTCAGTGATAATTTGCTGGTTCAAATGTCAGGAAAAGAGCAAGGAACAAACACATTTCAACAACTATATTCAGAGCCCTCTTCTTTGCTTTAAACAATTTTCAGCTCACTTGTTCATACTAATAAACTGCCCAATAAGCTGCAGTAAGCAATAATATGGTTGATCCTGAAATTTAAAAGAGCAAACCGGCTGTGGGAAAACGAGTCGAAGGCAGTGGAGGAAAGTGATAACTGAATGGTGAGGAGACAAAGAGAATAGAGAGCAAGTGGTGGAGAGGCGAGGTTGCATCAGTGTTAGACGAGTGTTGACGCGTCACAGAACTGAGAGGACTCACAGGGAGCGGCAGCGCTTTGCTATTTCCAGCCTCTCATTGAGATAAGACGAACAGGGAAGTCTCTTCAGGATATCCTCTTGATATACTGTACCATCTGTAGTCTTCCCACACTCAGTTCTACGTCCCCACATGATAATAATTTGTCTGATTTATGTGAATGGTTAACAGGCAAACTCGTGAAATGGATTTTTGTGACAAAGCTCAATTAATCAAGGGCTAGGCACTTCTACATTGTGACTTTATTATAATTTATACTGTAATTTATTTTTTTTTTTCAAATTAAACAAGTGACAAATAAATCAGCAAGTTGTTCAAATTTCCAATATTTTATATACCCATTTCTCTGAGAGATAAGCTCGCCATTTCACCACCAAACACTCAGGGACTTGACTGATCCAATGATTACACTTTTCCTCAGCCCCAAAACTTTAAACACAATCTGTTGTATTGAACCATAAAAGCTTTTCTGTACCTCTGCACAGTGTTAGCTGTTAACCCTCGAGGCTAGCGGTGCTGCAGGTACGGCTCCTAAGATGGATTAAATAGCAATCGTTGAGGCAGAGGGCTCCGGAGCCTGAGGTTATGTATTCACAACCGACCGCTCACCTCCTGAGGCTGAGGGCAGCCAGAATAGCAGGTCTTATCCAGCCTGTTTTCTCTGTGGGCCCTAACAGCACTATGTCATCAGCCTCTCAGAAAGACCAAAAAAGGTTGCAGTTTCATTTCACAGAAATGGACTTTTCCTGTTTTTGTGAGCAAGCAAGACGTGATTTAGACTGGCAGTATACTTCAAATTAAATCAAATGTGGTGTGTTCTTATAGGCAAAAAATGTCTGTGCAGTGACCTCTAAGAAGTGCTGCAATAATCATGGGATGCTGCAGTGTGCGCAGCCTAACCTGTTGAATGCTTTGCATGGCCTAAAAATACATCATCAGAGACCTGTACTACGAAGCGAGTTCGACATACCCAGGGTATCTTCTTGTTATCTGACCCTAACAACCACAATCCTGCTAAGCCAAAAAAAAAAAAAAAAAAAAAACTGTCAATGTGTGAATGCTTAAATTAACAGATTTATTAATGTAACAGAATACCCAAAAGATATGTTGATATAGTCGTCTAGATGAGGGAGTGATTTTATAAAAAACAAAATAGAATGGATGAAAAGATTACGGTAGCCTACATTATGCTCTTATAACTTAGCGTGTCTGATAATTTCTTTCAGCTGTGTCCATGACTCACTGCACTCACTGAGCAAGTAAAAAAAAAAAATATAAAAACATAATTCAAAGCGGTAAACACCTACAGCATACAGCCTGCTGTCCTTCCTGCATTAGACACTTCAAACCGTGTTGTTTTTTAGCCTGGATGACGACTGTAAATTCTTCCTATTTGTGTGACATTATTGTACGATCTGCACGCCGAGCTCTGATTGGTCAGGAGGCGGTACTTTCAGTTGCCACCGCGATCTACCCCGGTAAGAAGTGAACCACCTTCGTGGATGGAAAACCAAGGGTTAACCATGAAATTACCTCCTGAAAACCCTTTTTGCAGATTAGCATCTACTTTGCTCTATGTAAGATGTGATTTCTTGTTTGAAAATGTGTTTTTTGCAACAAGATTTAGCTTTCATCGATGGCAAAATGACTTTAAGCACTGTGTGACTTTGCAGAAACGTATTCTTGGAAAATATTGTACATCTCTAATGTTGTAATGAGTAAATCTTTCGAAGACAGCAGGTTGTTTTCAGATGTAAATTTTCCTTTCTTGAGTTAGACAGCCATTTAAAAGTTTAAAAATGCTATGATTCCTTTGTCAAAAGGCATTTTTGTTATAAACTTTTATCTGTAATAATATCAGGTCTTATTTTTAAAAATCATATTCTCTTTTAATGGCTACACTGAAGTTGTGATTACAACCCTTTGTCTTGCCAGTGAATGTGAACAGAGGTCCTCAGAGCCTTTTGGGAACACCTGGGTCCAGTGAGCTTCTGTGACAGCGCTGTCTACCTAGTTAGCTGCTCAGAAATCAGCAGCAGGACACTTGTGACAACTTATTGATCTGTGTGAATATAAATAGAATTTCTTTTCCTCTGATCAGGCCACTTTCTTTGAAGCATTAACTCCCAGTCACTTACTGTAGTAACACCACAGATGGTGTGCACTGACACACAGATGTCATGTACACGTGAAGAGTCAATGCATGTGTGATAGATTGCATAATTGTGCCTCTGTGGCCATGTTTGCCTGTGTGTGTGTGTGTGTGTGTGTGTGCACATGGGTGACTGCATAAATGTGGTGTAGATGTACTGCAGGAGCTGCATGCATGACTCCATGTTAGGAGGTCAGCTGCAGGGCAAGCGTGTGATTACAGAGGTGTCTGTGTGTTTACATCGACAGTTCAGCACAAATACTGCTGTTACTTTTTCAAGTCAAACCTCCACATGCTCTTTCTCTGGCTACCTGTATGTTATTGTTTTATATGCACTTGCCAAAAAGATGAAAAACAGGAGAGATGTTCACTGTCATATGAATGTTGTGTTGAATCCTGCTTTGATTAAGTTCACCGTAAATATAAACAGAGAGAACCGTGCCTTAAAAGCTTCCAAGCAAGCCAGGCTTGCCTCATTGTAGACAACGGTAACTCAACCCAAACTCAAGCTTGACCTGGAAAAACTCTGCATACCTAAAACTTCTTAAATAGAAATGGTGTAAACAACGTTGGTTGTTCTTGTGTGTTGTGTAGAGACCCGTGCATGTTCTGACAAAAGGTCTCTGCACAGTAGTTGTTATTTTTTGTGTTTTTAATATGGAATATTTATTGAATTTGGCTTCATGAGTATATTTTAAAAAGTCATCTAAATTAAATGAAAATATGTAGTTTGTCCATGCCCTCTAGAGTGGCAAAAAGAAGTGTTTGCTGACCTGACGCCCCTATCGGCTTCATAATATGATAATGTTTTGTCAGGTTTAGGCACAAAAATGACTCAGTTAGGTTTAGGGTAAAGATCAGGGTTTAGGGACTTAACAAAGTAAGTGCACTAAAATATGTGTACATCCCACAAAATCAATTTGTATGTAATCCACATATTAATAAACCAGGAAATATTAAGAATGACAAGCAGTGCATAGGGAGGAGGAGGGAGGAGTGTTTCAGGGTGGATAGGTGGGTCACAAAACATAAACACAAACTTTTGCCCAGGAGACCGATGTTCATACCCTGGAATCCAGAAGTAAATGTTGATTTATTTGTCATGTAACTTTCAAATTAATTACGCCACAATCTGGGTAAACAAATTGTCGAAAGCTGGAGACTAGGGACATTCAGACAGCGGACATGAGGTAACCAGATTCAGGGACGTAGAGCCAGGAATTTCTACCAACAAAGGGCTTTATTTTGATGAATTTCCCCTTTAAAATCATCAGGTGGTGCATGTTAGACACACTGGATGAACACAGGGGTTCAGGTATGGCTGGTAGCAGAGCAACAGAGAAATATTCTTCCTCTTTCCTTCTTAATTATAGGAGCCCTGATTATGCACTGCATTGAACACAGGGATATAGCAGACATAAAACAGTTTCAAGCACCCATTTCTGGTGTTATTTTAACCTAGACCATGATCTTTTCCTAAACTTCACCAAGTAGTTGTTGTTCTCTAAACCCAGCTAAGTAGTTTTTGTCATAGAAAGTCCGTACTTAAATTCTTTCGGTGTGGCACAACTTAAGCACAATATTTTTCTAAACTTAATAAAGTACTTTTGTTGCCTAAGCCTAACCAAGCTGTTTTCTGTGAAGATTTTATTATGAAAAGACAGAAGCAGAAATTGATACTGGACACGTAGAAAAATGCACTACAAATGAAGAATAACTTTTCTTAAGTTAACATATGAACCAATGTATTAGAATAAGTTGGTTTATTAGGTATTTGTTGTCATGGTTGCAACAAGAAACACTAGGTCAAGGTCAGGGAAGGACTGTGGTCATGCTAAAATAAAACAACATTGACTTTATTCCTCCTTTTCTCCCGTCATAATTACTACAGCTATTAGGGGGATTTTAACATGAAAAGATGGGGCATTGGCTGAAATCAATAGTACTGACAGTGTTGGGAGGACAGTCTTGTCTTGTTGGCTGTACTGTCCAAGTAGAAGGGCAACAACATTTCAGTGATGTCTAGCATGACTATTGCTCACTTGGCTGCAGTTTCACAGTTGCATTTAATTGTAAAATGAAAGGTATTCACTAAATGTGATCAGTTAGATCAGGGGTGTCAAACTCAATTTCATCGGGGGCCACATCAGTATTATGGCTGCCCTCAAAGGGCCGGTTGTAATTATAAGACTACCGGTATATAAATATAAATATATATATATATATATATATATATATATATATATATATATATATATATATATATATATATATATATATATATATATATATATATATATATAAAAATTGCCTCTGCATTTGATTATTATTATTATTATATATTATTTCCCTCTGGGGATTAATAAAGGTTCATCTTATCTTATTAGTTTTAGTAATTATTTAGTAACTAGTTCTGAAGACAAAAAGTGAGTAAAACAATTCCCTAAATATGTTTAGATCTAGAAATGAACTTTTTTTTTTTTTTTTTTAAATACCACAATTCAACCCTCCTCCTTTATCCAGGCTTGGGACAAGCAAAAGTGACCCAAAGGGGACACTCTGGTGGAGTAACTTCTTTTTCCTTATATTTTTAAATTTAGAGTTTGATTCACAAAATTTTACATTTCCATCAGCCAGTGGCGGCTTTGTGCATGTGTGATTCATTCAGTCTGGATGCGAAGGGGTGAACAGAGACTGCAGCTAGGAGGGTCTGCTGACGAGGACTGTGCCGCTTGTGACTGCTTTGGGACCGGGGAGGGTCCACGCAGCACCCGCTGCTCACTTTGAAGAACGATACCTGCTTTCATGAGAGTCTCCAAAAGTCTCCAGTAACACCAGAAAAACTCGTTAGACTTGTCGCTAATTTCTTATTTGAAAGACTTGCTCGAGGGGTCTGAAAACTGGCTAAATATAACGACTAAGTCGCTAAATTGGCAACACTGCGCTGCTGCTGGAAACCGCTGAGACTGAGACGCTACAGTGCGCATGTCAAAAAATCGAGATGCATTGTGGGACATGCAGTTTAAGGATACTACTTCTGTGAAGCGGCATAGAATTGAATGATATGCATTCCATCTTTTTTGCAAGCCCTCGCGGGCCACATAAATTGAGGCGGCGGGCCAAATTTGGCCCGCGGGCCTTGAGTTTGACACCTATGAATTAGATCAATTAGTGTCATGACATTTTTGGTATTCCCATTGCAGACATAGAAACTAGAAATATAGATCATTTTTGTTTAGTCATTTCAAACACAAATAATAGAAATTTCATTCTATTTGATGGAACATATGTCTGTCTTTCTCCTCATGCACCTGTTCCCCATCGATCCACCTAGTTGCCTTCCAGACAAGGTCTTTCAAGGTTTTCTTATCCCAACTACTTTTAGGATAAGCAGTAGATTTGGGGATTTTAAATATGCCAATCCCAGCTTTTACTTCCTGCCCCCACTTTTTTTTCTCTTTCACACATCTCACCTCGATATTTTTCTCCCAAAGATGGCTGGGAGCTACATCCAGGTCTGCGACTGGATTCAAATTTATTATGGCAGTTGAAACAAAGCCAATAGCTTTCCACTAACAACATCCAAGTGCAGATTTTTCCATCTGCCTGCACAGTAATACGTCACTCCGGTGAACAGATTTATAAGTTCTTCCATAGGCTCACAGTGGGGCCTGCACCTATATGCTACCCAAACGCACACAGGAAGCTGATTTGAGGCATCCCTCACTCTAAATGAAGCACACACTCAATCAAATGGGGGTAATAATGTCAAGGTTGGCTAACAATGCCTCAATGTGAATGAGTGTGATGCATTCCTGCATATTTTTTGTGTCTGTAAGAGTAACACAATCTGCAGGAAAGTAGAAGGGAAATAAGGGGTCGGGGAGGGGCTGAAGAGACAACAGGACACAGTGTGGGGTTCAAAAAAAGAAAAGGAGAAAAAAAAGGCAGGCGGGCTGGGAAAACGGGGTCAAGGAAGAAGACTATCAGTGACCCTATCCCTTGACACTTCCACTGCTGTATCTATGGGTTGTCTCTGGAGAGGCGAGGTGCCTGGACGTCGCATTCCCATGCAGGGAAAAGGGGAGATTTACATTCCTAGGATGCTACAGTATGGACAGTTGTGAGAAAGGTGGTCACAGGAAAGTTCGCTTACTAACAGGATGTAATGGAGAGGAGGATAGAAAATCTGATTTACTCACCGTTTAACATATGAAATAGAGTATGACACTGATGTGAAAATAAGAAAAAAATTTAACAGACAAAAAAAAAAAGGTAGTTTTAGTTGCTTAATGTCTGTGAGTGTTTACCTTTGTTGTTATTTACAAAATCATCATGTGACATTATTGAGGTACACCTTGAAAAGAAGTGGGCGGCTCCCCTCCCTGCACAAAAATGCAGCTGTTTAATTTTCATTTCCTCAGCCGGCTCCAGGAAAAACTGAAACAGTTGTAAGTGGGTGAGCAGTGTTTGAGGGGAGGTGAAGGGGTGCACTTGGTTAAGGCTGTCACAGAATGAAATATGGGTGTTTAAAAGGAAAGTGTTGTGACATACTATACCACACTGAGTAAGCCACAGTGTGTGCGTGTGTGTGTGTCTAATGACATAGGACGGCCACTGTCTGTCTGTTTGCCCTCCCACTATTTCCTATGAACTTGTCTGTGCTCGCAGGACAAAAGGCTCCTTCAGTGGCTCTGTCTGCCGGCCGGAGGCTTTGTCTGCAAAACAGAGAGAGATGATTTTGCGAATGCCTGTATGTGCATGCATACATATTTACTATATTTGCGATAGATATTACAAAAATGACCATGTGCACGAGAAAAGGGTTTGTTGAAGAGGATAATTTTTCAAAATGAGGACACTTCAGCTAATCTTCACTTCTTCAAAATGAAGTTTGATGGTTAAGATTTGAGTTGTCT
The DNA here is from genome assembly GCA_947000775.1 of Pterois miles. Classification (NCBI taxonomy): domain Eukaryota; kingdom Metazoa; phylum Chordata; class Actinopteri; order Perciformes; family Scorpaenidae; genus Pterois; species Pterois miles. Next base: position 3,555,882 of record CAMQGK010000552.1, read on the forward strand.
TTAAGATAAAGGTTGAGGTCGTAGTTGTAATGGTTAAGATTCAGTTTAGTAGCTTGGGAATGTGCAGTTTAATAGGATTGAGAGTCCTCGCAAGTATAGAAGTGTCTACTTGTTAGTATGCATCTCCCTCAAGTGTGTCTGTCTAGATGAGTGTGATTATTTGTTCCATCATTATTATTAATCTGTCTGTGTGCATTTTTGACTTATGACTCTGTGTGTGTGTGTGTGTGTGTGTGTGTGTGTGTGTGCCTGTCTAGGTTGCAGTGTGTGTGGGTGTGGAGATGACACAGGCTGTCAGACTGTAAAGCACTGTGAGGAGTCTGGGGAGGCGTGGGTCTGTTCTCAGATGCTTCCCTCTGTGACCTCGGACCATCATAAATCTCCTAATTCCCTCATTCCAGTGTCAAAAGGAACGGCACTCTCATGTGCTGGAAATTCCCTCGTTCCCAAGCCCTAACTAATTCTGCAGTAGCTCCACAACCAAAGCTTGTCTTCTGCAGTGCTGTTGTAATCTGTCAGGGACACACAGTCACCAGTGACCTTTACTGGCCACTATCGATGAACAATGGGACTAGCAGCTTCGTCTTGTGTCTTCTATCATCCTATTGTGCAATGGTATGCAAACAAAGATGCGCTACTTCAACAACAAGTCTACAGGAAGCCACATTGTGGTGTAACATTAAGAAAGTAGTCGTACTTTATAATTTGTCATGCCATGATGGCTCAGTTAAAAAGCACTTGTTGTGCTTTATTTCAGGTGCATACATGTATTTTGGGTTTCTACTGGAACATGTTTACATGCTGTAATGTTCAAAAAATGCTTTATTTCTCTTATACTGGCTGTGCTGCAGAACGCTCTATTTAATCTCTATCAGTATACTATTGAGGGGAAAAAAAGAAAACTAAAAAAAAAAACGTAAGTGGTCCTGAGGGATTGAGAGTGTTTGAGGGAGTTTTCCTTCCAAAGTATAGTGTGAGCCGCTAGAACTAGCAAACCTGGCATAGTAATCACTGAGTCACTGGAACTGATTAATAACCCCTTCAGCACCCTGTGTTATGTTCTTTGTTTGAGTCAAATGCTACTCATGGCGCTTGTAATGGGCCTGACAACTCTCACAACAGGGGTCATCCACCTGGCGTCCACCAACACCAGCAGCATGCTCAACATGTAACAATCTGCCCTCAGCATCCAGCTTGGCTTCCTGGTAGCAGGTCATTTAGGACATATGAAGTCAGTGAGATCCAGCTGTAGCAGAACACCATGTCCATTGTCCAGGAAACAGCAGTGCGTTAGTCCAAGTGTGTGTGTGTGTGTGTGTGTGTGTCCAACAAATCACCCATTCGTGCATGAGTGACAGGCTTTCAACTAGAGAATTTGTGAAAGGGCTACCACAAAATACTGCTTTCCCAGGCACCCGCAATCTGTAAATGGCAATTAAAATCCTTGAAAGCCCTGAGACTGCTGAAAAGTTAAGATCAGTTAAAAAAGAAAGAATGCAACAAAGAGTCAGGAAATGAAGAGAGAAAAAAAAAAGCAGAGACGGGCTACTTGATTGAGAATGACATCCCAGCGATCACGTTTCAACAAGATTTGCTGCTTTAATATAAACCCAATTAATTCCAGTGTAAGAGGAATGACACTTTGTAACATGTGGACTTTACAGGGCAGCTTCAAAACTCATATACCTGTTAACAGTGATCACTATCACCGCTCCATATCTGCTTTATTTGGTCTGGGATTTGATCACAAGTACTGTATCCCATGGCCCATGAGACCCTGGCAGGCAGGGAACCGACTTCCTCTCATGCTTCTGCTGCATTTATTAGCCCGATTCATGGGGACTTGGGGGAGATTTACTGCTCACTTCATCTTGAAAGCTTTTTTATTGTTGTAATGTCAACCCACGAAAGAACATACTAAGTCCCAATGTGGGCGTATATCACATACGGGAGCCTTGCTTGTGAATTCAACCCCTGTGGTTTCTAATATGCACGCACATATGAGGCATAATAGACACTCCGGCATACACACATACATGTTTCCCTCCCTTTAGAGGACATTTCATTTCATTGACTCTTATTTATTCCCTGAAGATTAAACATAACCAAATCCACAATTTGCCTAATCCTAACTCTTCAGGCCTTTGCACACCAACCCTGTATTTTCCATCCAAAACTGTTACACGTTTAAAATAAATACAACCCCACATCGCAGCAATCACGTTTCCTCTAAATCTGAAACTATCATCCATCATTAAAGCTTTCAGAACAGGTTGTTTGACCACTCAAACATCCTCATCCAAAATGGCATGATAAACCTTCACTTTGTCTCCCAGCAATATATATATATATATATATAAATATATATAATACAAAATAGACAGATGCAGAATTTAAAGATAGATTATGACAGGTAATTGCAGAACAGCTTAGAAACGGGCGCTCAAAAATCTGTCAAAATGTTTTATTACGACTTTGGTAAGCTTCGAAGCCGCGCCGCTGGATGGATTGTTGGAGATTTATGTTAAGAGACCGAATGGCTTTTTCCACAAATCTCCATCCCTATTGATCTGAGACTACATGCGTGCCCATCTCACTGACACCGTCAAAACGAAAGTGAAGAAAACTAATTCGAAAGTTGCTGTCATTCTGGGTGGATTAACTAAAGATCTCCAACCGCTAGATATTGGTGTCAACAGGTCGTTCAAAGATAAATTGCGAGCTGCATGGGATCGTTGGATGAGAGAATGCGAACACACATTCACTAAGACCAAGAGGCAACGCCAGGCGAGTTACTCCACTATCACGAGAGCACCTTATGTATGAAAATAGACACATTCATTGATAGTGTGCCTTATAATCCGGTGCGCCTTGTAGTGCGAAAAATATGGTAATTAACGTATCAAACTCAGTCTGCAAGGTTTGTGTGCATGACGATTTTTGTATCAGATGACGGATTAAAAACAGCATATGAAAAATCTTGACTTGATTTGCAAATATCTTTACCTTAAACGTAACCTAAAATCTAATGAGTTCTGTTATGGGGACTTTCATTTGGTCCCCAGAAGGAAGGCAAGTCCCCACAATGTCACTGTGTAAACAGTCACACAAATACCTACATATCCCAGCGGCCCTTGAGGGGAGATACCACAGCTTCCTCAGGTCTGCAGGATTAAAACGAAGGCTTAATAATCATGTTACTTTGTAGTTCAAGGATTTACCCTCCTCCTTCCCTCATTAATGGCACACACACTCCCAGTAACACCAGTACTTACGAAGTCAGAGTGAATAACGCATGCACACACACAACTATAATTACCAAAACAGGGTCACTGGAAGTGAAATGCCAAACCACCCCAATACACACTTGTGCATTACTTCAGTTCCGGCCCGAGGCTTCACATCTCCTGAGCTTCAGAGGAATGTGCCGTGTAATGGAGTTATACGAGGGCTGAGGGTGGTGTACTGGAGAGGAGGTGCCAGGAGGAGGGAGGAGAGGGCAGTCGGCACAGAGTATTTCTTCTAAACAGTCCCAATCTTGACAGCTCTCTCTTCCTGAGGCCCACCTCTGCCCAGGTAGCAGCTACTATAGCATTGGATGAGAAAGACATTTTTTTTTTTTGGTTGAAAGGGCTCCGAGGGGGGAATAAATTTGACAAAGGAGTTCATACTGTGGAATTTAAAGTGGCAGTGAATCGAGGTGGGGGATTGGGTGTGGAGGGTGGGGTGGGGGTAGAGCAGCATAAATGGAGCAAGCCCTTTGGGGAAGCTGTCTCCTCGAAGCTGATCCCACAGAGTTTAATCCTTGACATCACGTGAGCAAAATCCCACCGCTGCCGCTACTGTCTCCTCCAGACGGGCCGTGGATGTGGGTTTTATCAGCCCGAGGGTGGATGTGGGGCAGCGCGTCAGTGAGTTGCTCTCTCGGTGCTTGCTCTGCGTTTTCCGGAATTGGATATAGGGCATGGAATGGGCAGATAAGGTCAGGGGAGGCCCCTTTCCAGGTTGTAAACCATACCTGATGTACATTCACAAGTGCCTTTCACAGCAGTATTTATGGGTGTTATGGATATAATATGAAAGCTCTTTCTGTTGCTCAGGCTTTTTAAAGGAATTCTTAAAGCTGTACATTTATGAAATAAACAATTAAACTAGAATATTTGATGAGACTGAAATGAAACAAAACAAAACTAAATCATTTCTCATCTTTGTTCAAACCATAAAGCAGGTGTGGCAAGTGGGAGATGAATGAATTGTCCTTTAACAAAATAAGATAAGATATTCCTTTATTAGTCTCACAGTGGAGAAATTCACAATTTATTTATTAATTTATTGATCCATCTCCAACTTGCCACGTCTTAATCCTTTGGTTCCAAACAGGGTCATGATATTTTTAAGTATTTAATAGGGAATTCATTAGCCTTTGGAAGGAAACAGTAGAAAGTGACAGGAAGCATGGGGAGAAAGCTGGAAAATGACATCCAACAAAAGACCTTCACCAAACTCGAACCAGGGACATTGCAATTACATGGTCGGCTTCCTAAACCCCTTGGCCAGCAGGTTGCCTTGGTTCCCTCTCTCTCTCGCTTCGAAAAGAAATCTAGATTTAAATGAGACTTCCCGACTAAATAAAGCTTGACAACTAGAACAGCTTAACAACTGCTGCAGCCTCTCAACACTGGACTTCTGAGAAATCTCATGTCAGTCAGAGTCCAGTACTGTGATATGCTTTTTGCTCAGACTTTCTGTTGCTACAGCTTATATATACATATATATATACAGTCTATAGGTGACACTCTTTTGTTTGGTTACCCATGATTGCTTTCAATACCAATGCCAACCATCATTATGTATTTGTAAAATCTATTGTTTCCTATTTTCCAGAGCACTTTCCCAATCAAAAAATATTGACTCTGACATAATCACAAAAGTAAAAAAAATCCTCTTTTATCTCAAAGAGATGCATGTTATTACTGTTACCCCCTCAAGCTATTTACCCTTAAACCAAAGCTGCCCCATGCAGGGCTAACCATCAAAGCGGCAAAGATTAACGGCCGAGTTAATGACTAAACGTGAACAAACAGTGGCTTGTTTCGTTGCTCCACTCCCACACAGGTGCACTCACCCACAATCCAGGTGCACCGTTCTCATCTGCACTAGACAGTGCAACGTAACAAATCCAGATTATAGTTAATCCATGACATGTCAAAACATCTGTCACTGTGTGGCAATCCAGAATACACATCAGAACATCTGTCGAAAAGGTCACTCACTGTGAGCGGAGCCTTGAAAGAACGAGCTGTGTAAAGAGTCTTTTTAGGTTGGATTAGTTTGCTGGATCTTTTTTATTTGTTTCATTGAGATTGTTTTTTGATTTGCAGGTGAAACTGCAGTTATGCCCAAACAAAACATAAAGCAAAGAAACATGCTGAAAATGTCAACAACCAAAGACAAGACAAATACACAAGGGTGGGAGAGGAACACACAGGAACGGCGATACAGAAAATTGCACTCACAACTGACAATGTATGAAACTGGGTTATGAGCAATACATTTTGAAATCGGAGAATTAGAGTAAGAGCTCAAAATACTCAAGGGGGAAAAAGGCAGTTCAATTTTTCTGCATGTGTGTAGTTCACAGTGTGACCTACTCATTCTTGCGTGCTATTAGCTCAGTAGGAGATTTAAGGTCCATTTCTGGCAGTGCAACAGTATTGTTTTTCTCCATGACTAAGTAACAGTTTTGTCATGATTTGGGGATATTGCGATATGGAGTGATTACTAGATAAACAATGGTGGGCAGAGTCAAGGCTATAAATCAGTATAGATGTATGAATAAACCATGTATCTCCATGGTGGAGCATAATAAAGTACAATAACCAACTATAACTGGAGACATTTTATTGAAAAATGTCCCTGTTTGGTCACACTGGTCCTGGTTGACAACGCCAAAATGGTTGTCAACAACACAACAGCGTAAGCCCAGAAGTATTGCACTTATCTACGGTAGCTGGGTCATTTTCCAGGTTTTGCAATGACAGATTCAGGCAGACGGCAGGTTTCCACACAACAACTCTGCTATCTTTGCTGCAGGTCAAACCTGTTTCTCCCTCACTGTTGGTGAAGACAGCATGCAGAAAGTTACAGATTCCAGATTTAGCACTGCTGTTAGAAGTGTATCAGTTTCAGTCAGTCTTAAGGCTGGCCCACACGTGATGTTTCATTGAACAGTTTTGTTCCTATAGTGTGTGGTGTGCAGTGATTGGCCAAAACACCATGCCACACACTAACACACTCCAAATGTGACTTTATAGCAGGGGTGGGAAAATTATTTTTCCTGGGGGGCCACATGAGAAACCCAGATTGTTGTTGGGGGCCAAAAAATACTGTCAGACATAACCTCTATTTTATCGCTACAGGAAACATACTGGGCACTTATTTTTCAGCATTTATTATACTGAAAAGAAGAAGAAGAAGAAGAAGAAGAAGAAGAAGAAGAAGAAGAAGATATTCCTTTATTAGTCCCATGAGGGGAATTTCAATTTTTTCAATCACTCCAAACAGCATATTACTAGGACAATTACATTATATGCAGGAGTCTTTGAACTGTACAGGACTGACTGTTTTGGGTAGTAATGATTCCATTAACAAAACTTAACATTTAACTTAACATTAACACTTGCATTTAACATTTAACTTAACATTAACACTTACATTTCCTTCTTTCATTGCATACAGCTTTGTAAAAAGCCCTTGCTGCTCAAAGTGACATTTCAAGTCGTATTCTTTGAATACAGCCACATTTGTTGCAAACTAAGCACACAGCTTTACGGCCAACCTCCAACAAAAGCTTTTTTTCTTTACTCTTTTTTTATGTGGGTTGTCTTAGACCTCGCGGGCCGAGCATAACCATCACAAGGGCAGATTCTGGGCCGTGGGCCGTATGATGCCCAGGTCTGCTTAAGAAGAACTAGCAATGTTAGTTTGTGCACTATTTTTTGTACTAAATATTCACAAATAAAAAAGTTACAAAAATATGGAGGAAGTCACGGAGACACTAGAGATGGTAAACACTTTTGTAGATGCTACAAATAAACAAGTTGGTCCTCCATTTCTGAGGTCCGTCTTACTACTACTTTATGCTTTGCGTTTCTATAAGCCGTAGTCGCCATGACTGCGGTTGTTGGCCTTACTGCTTTAGTCAGGTTGGTTCCTAGTTGGCTATCATTCTGTCCCACGTGACTGCATCATCGGCTGTCCTCTGGGTTCCCAACACACAACAGGATATCCGATTGTAAATACTGAACATGTTTAATATTTGTGATTTGAGATTGGTGTGGCCCGGATGGACTTTCGAGTAGATGTGGTGATGTAAAAAAACCTCTTAACATACCTCACACCACAGGAACATCTGGAAAGATAACATATCAACATATCTGGGCTTTGTTGACCATTGTTGGGAGGGGGGAATCAGGCCCAAAAACAGCTTGATTGTTGTGTAGTGTGTGCCTAACATTAGGTCTTTAAGAGATAAAGTAGACAAAGAGACAACTTAAGCTCCCTGAAATTAAAATTGAAAAAAAATAAGGTTTATAAGGCATTCCTTGTTAAAATACAACTGAAAATTCAACCGAACTGATTCGCTCTTGGTGTCAACTTCCTGACCTTTATCCTGAAAGTGACAGCTATGACCCAAAGCTCAACCACATTCATTTTGTCAAGTGACGTCCTACTTTGCAATCATCCTTCTGTGCTCTAAGAGCTCATGTCAAGCATTGCTGAAATGTCACCACACAAAGACACACACACACACTGTGGCTGGGAGACACTCATCTGCTTGTCAGAGGAGGCCATACAGCTCTTTAGCGGCATCAAATAGCTTGTTCAGCACAGTTTAGCAGCAAAGGACAACAACCGACCGTATCGGCAAAATCCATATCACAATTTCCTTGACGCCTCATGGCAGGCGGTGTTTCATCACAGTGACAGCTTCTTTGGCTGGATGTGAAGATAGTGTTATTGCAGTCTGAATAGGAAACTTAAAAGGGCTGGTTCTTGTGTCTGTCAGGCAGAATGGTTAATGTTACACTCTCACCGTAGGATCATCATGCATGTTCGTTTTCAACGGTGATGGATAGTGTGATTCAGTTCATCATCACTATCTTTCTAGTGGGCGAGAATGTGTAGAACTCGGAAGCTTGAGGGCCATTTATAATTCACCTTGAGATGAAGGCAATGACAGAGGGGTAGCGGTACACCTTGATGATATTAGCGTCCATTGTCGCACGTGGTTTAATGGCTACTCCAACAGGATATTGACCCAAGCAAAGCATGCCTGCCCGGCTTTATGATTCTTATCAGAATGAATGAAGCTGTGGATCCAGCTGAGAGTGATACTTTAGCCATCCATTCATAGTCATTCATCACTGAGGCGGGAAGTGAGATTCCTATATCCATTAAGCGAAGATAGATTCACAGTTCCCTTGTGGCCATTTAAGTGAGCAAGAACGTCCAGAGGAGGTCAACTCTCCTGAAATAGCCTTGAACCTACCTTGAAATCTAAAAGCTGAAATGAGCTGCAACACCTTGTTAACAGGAAATTGTGGCTTTGTTTTGTGAGGAAACATACTATAATTACTTAAGGTTAGAACCCCAGATACATTTGATGGTATTTTTTCAAACAGAGAACAAAACAAGAAATGAGCTCTGAGTAAAAGTGCAAGCTAAATGTTAAAATGTAAATTCCAGTGAGCACAGAATACGTAATTTTCATTTAAGTTTACCTTCACAAAGACACAACATGTTTTTGTCATCACAAAGCCATACAGTTGCATCACGATACACTGGACAACCTATGTGTCATGAGGATGCATTGTAGGCTTTCATGCTATTCATGTCCTTTATACCTCACACAACAAAACTATGGTAATGTCCACAGTTCAGTTGAGGCAACAAGACCACTCACTGAGTTAGGATTAGGAGAAACATCACAGTTGGCCTTAAAATAAAATATTTATGGAAATAATGGAACAGAAGTACAGAAAACACATTGCAAATGTCACTAGAAAACACTAACGTAACTTAAAAAACATCAGTTTATTACTGGTCTCCTGGTTAAAAGTGTTTGTTGGACCCATCCACCTCTCCACCAGCCTGCCATAAGAGGTTGTTTTCATTTTTTATTCTACATCACTAGCTCTGATCGTAGCATATTTATGCGGAGCGTTTACAGTCAGTACAGACTACATGGCATACAAATGACTTAACAAACTCAAGACAGATTGTCTTATTGCATGCTAAATGCCTTGCGCATTATCGTAGCATTCATGTACCTTTTGCCATGAACAGGCTGCACTGGAAGATGGTTTTCTGCAGAATCATTTTGTCTGTTTTTGTGATCAGTGCTTAGCCGTGTGCTTAGCCGTGTGCCGTAGTAGTGTTTTTTTGCTTTCTAATCACCAAAGCAAGACTCAATTTGTAGCTGCCTCCCCCTCAAAGAGGTGAAGTGCTGAGTGCTAAATTGCATGATGGACTTTTTCTCAGCCAAGAAAAGGGCTGCCGACCATCTCAATTAATGCTTTTGAAATGCCATTTTTCATTAAGCCATGAGAGCGGGGGCAACTCAGCAGCCAAAGGAGAGTATTGAGCTTTGGGTCTCAAAGGAAAGGATTGCTGCAACACCAGATACAGCATCTGCTATTGATTCAATTACTTCCATGAATAAATAGATTTCTCTGGGTTATGGAATGGGGCCAGCTTGGAATATTTAATGGGTTTAGACTAGAATAGTACGGTTTGAAGTTCTCTATTTTTCAAAGTTTGATATTACTGCTGTTTGCAGAGGTGTAGAATTTCATCTGAAGGCTTGTCAGGCGTTCAAAATAATGGTTGTATCTTGGATTGCGTTGCAATTTGTCAACAGCTTGTCAGGAAAAGAAGAACTCAGTGAAAGTAGTGGTTCAATATTATTTGTTAATATATGCGTTTGGTCCTGCCTCAAAGTCTGACTGAGCAAAACAGAGCACTAACTTAATATTTCTGACAAACAATCTCCTTTGTCTAGAAACACATCAGGCCGTTCAGCGTCTATCATTGTAATAGCGAGTGAACCTGACATCCCATTCTATTGTGTGTCAGTCCATCACTGAGAAAACAATAGTTGAATTGTGGGTTCATTACACTTAATGGTGAGTTACTCTCTCTCTCATGTCTTTGTTTGTCAGGAGCATCCCGAGTTTCGGGCTCCTGCGGAGAGACCTAGAACCTCACTGATGTGACATATATTTCACTGTGGGGGAGGAGGCCGTCAGAAAATAATCCGGTTAGAGAGAGAATGCTCATGACAAAAGGAGGAAGAGCAGCCAAAGCATTGTGCTCTGGCACATCCATAGTGATGTGTATGTTCAATCTTTGATGTTAGCATCTTTTAGAATGCAAAGAAATGGATTTAGGTCACGCTGAGTGATTTAGCTGGTTGGAAAACCTGTCTGCTCTTTTATCTCTGCTTTGTGGGCTCCTCAAGAAAGGTATTTTTGGTTTTTCAACTGTGTGGAGGACTTACCATGATTCTCTGCATTTTGATTGCTACTGTATTTGTCAGGCTTAAGCTTAACAATGATGGTTCATGCTTTGATAAGGAAAAATCAATCAGTCTAAAGGAAATGTAGAGATGAGTGCTCTCGGAGAAGAGTCTCTTTGGAATGGCTCCTCTGTGATTCACCACCTCACCCCTTTGCAACTCACTCGCCTTTGTTAAAACTTGGCCTCTGTGCCTGCCAGTTTGTGTGTCTATGTTTGTGTTTGTGTGTGTGTGTGTGTGTTTTTGACAGCCTTTTTCTCAGCCGATTCCTTGCCTCTGATTCTCTGTTGGCAGGGTGAGCGAGCAGCAGGAAGCCTTCACTCCAATTTGCCATCGTTTGTCATCACTTGCCCTGGTGACACAGACACACCATCGTCTACTTTCTAAGGCATGCCGACACTGGCGACCCTGTGACTGCAGTTTTGGCCTCCTCTTTCTATAGCTCTGTAGTAGCCATCTGTGATTGAATCATAAGTCAGTTTAAGTCAAGTTTTACAATGTTTCTCTGTAAATCTGCAGCTGTTATCTTTGCCTGAGTGGGCAATGCCACATTAAGGTGTTTTTATCTGATCAGAATCTAGTTTTGTACATCGTCATATTGCAGAAGTTTGCATTACAGTATTTGCATTACTTTGACTGCAAGCTGAACGGACAAAAATGAGATGGCATTGATAAGGGCCAGTTGACATCCATCAGATTGATGGGTGGAAGATGTTGGTGTTGCATAGTTAGGTTACACCACACTGGAAGTGGTTACACCACACCGACATAACTTAAGTGCACAAATTATATGACAAAAACTAGTTTATGACTAGATTACGGAAAAATCATGGTCTGGAAGTGGCATAACTTCAGTATGTAAGATACTTGATAAATAAATCAACACTGACTTCTGGTTTCAAACAACACAAACACTGGCCTCCTGGGTAAAAGTCTAGTGTTTTTTGACCCATGCATCCACCCCAACCTCCTACCTATACAGCACTTTGTCACTTTTTATACTTCCAAGTTCACCAATACGTGGATTACATACAAGTTGATTTTGTGGGATGTATAGGAATTACAGTGCATTTGGTTTTCATAGGTATAGCTACGAACAATGTATGAGAAATGCCTGCTTCAGTACAACACAGGTGGGTGGAATTCAGTGTGTGTTCAGAACTACATTTATCAAAAATGCTTACATTCTGGAAAGAGAGAGAACCATCTGCATTACAAGACACCACTAGGGTTAATGAGAAAATGCGTAATGAGTTTGGATTGTTTCCTCTAGCTTCATAGTTTTGATCATTTAAAATAACTGCAGTGCCTTTATGTCCCAGAGCACAGTGGTTAAATAATGAGACACGAGTATGATTCGATCAACCCCTCCGGCTCTGTATGTAATTGTGCATTTAGAGCTTGTAGGGATCTTACATTTGACGTCAGTAATTAAGGACAAAGCAAAGGTCTCATTAAGCAAATTACCTTGTTGAAGAAAAGTCGAGGGTTAAAAGCCTTCGCTGAGTGAGCTGACATCTCTCTTCATCTTCAAGGATCATCTAACAATGGGGATAGGTCTCTGCATCTTATTTCATTACACATTTATTACAGTCTATCTCTCATTTGCTCTTCCTTTTTACAAGCATCTGCACTACTGGGTTCAGACACTCCGATTTATGCGTCAAACCAAAGCATCTTTGTATTCTGGAAATCTATGAGGGCATATGAAATTTACTTTGCCCTCCATGTCAAGGGGAGGAGGGTCAGACTTCTCTCATTTTGTTCCACTGAGTTTAACAACAATAAGACACCCTAACTGGTCATAAATCCAACCCAGGCACCCCATGGTGTAGATTCATTTTGTTGATGGATGATGGTAGAGAGGACTCAGGAGGGGAGTTGGAAAAGGATTCTCTCTATTATTTTGGGCCCTGCGTCCTGGCTGGACGCTGGCATGGTCAGTTGGTGCTCCTGCCTGTTGGCGAGGCCGAGCCAGAACCCCGGAATGGCCAGTAAGTGTGTTGACGTGAGGGCTCGATGCCATCTGGGCACACGGATTGACGAGTAGACAGCGATAACTCTCTGTACAGTTCAGATGGACAGGAAGATGTCCCTAGTCCCCGCTGTGGTGGCGGCACCAAACCCCAGTGCTAAAGATGAATGGTTTCCAGTTCTTTGCACCATCACCCCTGGTTTCCTCCGTGAAGATCAGAAAGAGAGAAAACAAAGCTGATTTTCATCATGATTCTAGTGGCTACTTTCACATACACAAAGCAAGCTGGCTATTGGCCATAAACTCATTATGGTCTAATTCAGCTTTCATTTCCTGCCATCCAGGTCCAATATTAACACCTGCCAAGTGCCAAATGCTGATATAAATTCACTTTTTGTGGATAAATCACTGTCACACTACTCTAGTGTATGCATTTCTAAGACGATAGCACTGGAGAAAATTAACGACATAAATGGCAATTGGTAACTGAAATGCAACAATGTGCACTTTAATAAGAAAACGTAAAACGCGCAGCAAGATAAACTCTAGATACACTGAGTTAGATACAACATAATACGTTTATTTATAGCAAGACAAAAAGGATACCATAAGAGACCACAAAGAGCTGCGTCTTGTGTCAGAGTGTGGGCCGAGTAACAAGCCTCCTATATAGCCCACAGCTTCATGCAGATGCCCTTAATCAGCAGTCAGGGAGCCGCACCGAGAACACCAATACATAGTACACGGTGCCTTCAGATGACGTCGTGTTTTACCGTGTTCACAAGAGGAGTTCATATGAACACCCTCCTCTTATGGTATTCTCAGCCTCATAAGTGGAAAGTTTTTGATGTCAGAAATGACAAAGGTCATATAAGTTATTTTTTTTGTGCATAATAACAGACTATATTTAACTTTAGTCATATATTATAATTCTTGGTTATTTTATATGTCAGGAAAATGTTGATATTCCCAACAGCTTCATCTTCATTGTGTCTTTGCATTTCCTGTGTTATGTTACCCACTTGCTAGCTTGCTAAATTGTTAGCCTCTGTGACCTCTGGACTCTGACAGTAACGTTAATATTGTCGTTGTTTAGCAGCGATATTGCCGCTTGAATGCTAATCATGCTGTGTACATGACTTCCCATGTTGTTAACGTGGCCCCACGACTATCATTTGAAGGCACCAAGACATAAGGAAAGCAGAACAGAGTGACACATGGCTGGTAAACAGTGCTAACCAGCACAACACTGATGTATTAAACATAATTATCTTTATGTCCCAGTTTTGGTTTTTGCTTGTTTTCAGAATTTGTTATATTTGATAATTACTCAAAATTACACAATGTCTTCTTTTTATCTCATATTAGAAACTCAACATTTTTTTCTACAGTACACAAAACATCAATCATAAATGGATGACTTTTAGGTTAAACCTGGTCAATATTGTAAAATCTGTAGAAAGTAGTAAAAATAGTAGTAAGTAAATAGTAAAATCGGTAGAATCTAGATTCCTTGCACCTAAAAGAAAAACAAGAATGAGGCTGTTTTCTACCATATGTTTGCAGGAGGAAATGCATTGATAAAGTGGTCACAATATGGTGTAGTTGTGTTGTGTAAATAGTTAAATCCAAACAACAGTATTAGCTGCAAACCAGCATTCTCAAACATGTTAAGTTACCCTAACCATATTATACTGTTCAGCCCAACGTTGTCACTGAGTAATGCTTTAGCTCAGCTTGGGATATAGGAGAAGTTAGGAATGTGGCATATCAGGGTTGTAGATCAGGCAATTCACTGCTGCTTCAGCAACAAAAAGCACCCTCTCCTTACTCAACAGAGTCCCATTTAAGAGTCGCTGATTACATCTCTGAACATACCAGCGACAATTAGATGTGTGTTACTGATTAGCAAGCTACAAGTGGTTAAAGTAAGTGATACGTAGCATACATACTACTTAGCATTCCCTATGGACATGTTAATCAGTTATGATATGTTCACCTAAATCTCCCTTAAAACGCCTCTAAACTCTCTACATGGACAAAAAAAGAGGTTTACTATAGAAAATTACGGGGAGAAGATGGCCTTCAGTTTTGCTTGTTTGAAAAGATAATTTTTGCTCTTGATTTAGATATTTGAGTACTGTCATCTGGGGACAATGTCAATAGGCTGCCAAAAAACAAACAGTTCATCATCTTTATTAATCTATTCCAGGCTTGGGAGCAAAATGTTCAAGTATTTATTACCAAACAATTGCCAATAGTTTTGCAAGGAATTTTGCACAATGGACACTTTTAATTTAGCACAGACAAAATTAATATGAGGGTCATTCACACCTCATATATTTCTTCTCTCAAATCTGCTATTCTACCATCTCTTTCCAGTTTAATTTGGGAACATCTGAAGACTTTGTTTTATTTACATCCCAGTTGCTCATCTTTGAGATATGGTGTTATTCACATATGATCATAACAGTATCCGGGTTTGTGATAGTCTACCTCCAGATGTGTCTGTATGTTCTGTACCAATAAAGGATTTTCAGACACCAGGATAAGGTGTTTACATGCCACAGTGTCCTGGTTTCTATTGGGCTACTCCAGGTAGCACATCCAAGATTCTCAAAAGCAGGATAAGATCTTGATCATAAGAACATGATTTCAGTTTAATTTTTATCTACTTATGCAAGATATACTTAACAAAATTGTTCTTAAGTAGGCTTTGCTTATATTGTAGTATACAGAATTTTAAAAAAATCTATTATTTTTTTTTAATCTCTTCAGAAAACATAAAGTCAGATAGCTAAAGGAGCAAGTTTCTTTATGTAATACATAAATCATTGGCTAAGATAAAGAAAACTTTCAAGTACACTTGCAGTAAAAACTATTAAACTATAGTTTATTGAGAGTGTACTTTAAAGTGTACTTTCATAAACTAAAAAATGGGCTACAAGCATAAAACTACTAAACTAACAGTATAGCAGTAAGTCCACTTGTAGTATAGTTCATAGAATAGTTGCACTACAAAATATGACTTAGATGTAAACTAGTTGTGTTCTCTATAATGTGCTATTCTTACACTTAAAATGCACTTAAAAGTATATTTTATGAGCTAAAAAGTGAGCCAATTTAGTCCCAAGAAGTATTGAAGTAGTACACTTACAAGTACTAGTTGATAATAGTATACATACTAAATACAGTATACTTGGGAAACATACCTGAACTTTACTTCAGTTTACTTGATAAAATAAACTTGAAATATACAAATTTTTCATAAAGGAAAGCCTGATCAAAACCAGGATACTAGTGCACATGTAAATACACTCAATGACATCTTGTTCGGTTTCTGGTTGCATCTTTTAAGGTATGCTTAGACTGGATTTTGCTCATTAAATATGCTTGCACGGTGATGAAAATAGGCAGGCGAGACATGAAATAGCATGGGCTGAGTTGTACATCATGCAACATACAGCTATATAGCGGGCCAGCTAACAACAGTACCTTTGTAAATTATATGTAGGTGTCTTATCAAACATTTTATTGTGGTAGCTCTGTTATCAAAGTAATTGGCAGGGTGTTACGACCTTGACCCACTCTGACCTCATGTGTAATTATGGCGGTCTATGAAGTTACCCTTCTTAAAGTGCATCCATTTCACCTTGCATAAGGTGTCCACTAAATTCCTGTAATGTAAATGAGATGAAAAAAGTTGCAAAACATCCTCTGTGTCTCACTTCCCCAGAATCTGTGCTTGTACCCATTACTCATATGCACCAAACATTACATATCCGGGATGCTAATGCAGTCTCGTAGCCTCTGCCCAGTGTTTGAGCCTCCACACTCATACTCATGCGCTGGGGCCTTGATTAAATTTGTTGCGCCAGCCACCGGCTGCCGGCTGCCAGATGACTGTGAATATGAATGAGACTCTAACATTGAATGTTGCGAGGTTCTGTCCTTGCGTTTCCTTTCTTGTCGGCTCATTATCCTGGTTGGCTTCCTCCTTAACATCTTTTCACTCTACTGTCTCTCTCTCACCAACTTGTCAGCGCTGGCTTCGACACAGCGATGAGCACACCTACAAACATGCTGACAGACCAAACCACAGAGATGGCGCCTTTCCTTTTTTTCCTGTATCATGTTGAGAAAAAAACAGATGACGCACCAGACAAACTGGAAAATATCGATCCACTGCATCGATTCTCTGAATGTGTTAATGCATTAGAACCTGTAGCATGCTTTGCACACCAGTGGCTTCAAATAACGGTGGGAGGTAACTGAAAAATGTGAACTTCAGAACGTGAAATGTGATGACAGAAAACTGCTAACAGCAAAATTATCAGTCTGTAACAGAAGGGACAACAGAAGCAGTATCCTGTGTTGGGGAGTCCATTTATAGCTTTTGGATGAAGCACTCTGTTCTAATTTATCTCCCTCTAGGTGAAGAGGGAGATGCATGGGGCACCCTTTTTCAGCTGGAGAGCCAGTTTGTGATTTAGGCTGGTATGACAGCTGCATTATTTTTTTTTTTAAATCAAACCGTGCAGTTTTAACTCATCTCAGTCTTAAAGACAGCACTAAACTCTTACAGTCATAAAATAGAAATACACAAGACTGGTTTATTGATTTCTGGTGGCAAATTTAGTACTAATGTGTAAAACACCACCAAAATGCTCATGTTGGTGGTCTTTTACACTACACATCACATGCCCTGTCAGACACTGTTTTTTTCTGTTCAGTACATTTGAGCCTCTGAGGGTCCTTTTTTTAACCACATTGTCTATCCAACTGTTAAATGACAAATGCTTGTTTATTTACTGTCATAAATCATAAAATGACCATGATATGTCATCAGAGATTAAGGAAACATGCTCAGTTGAAATACTGGCTGGTACATTCTCCTTTGAAATTTCCTTTCAGGTCCGGAACGTCTGTTTTTGTTTTGGCCAGTGTGTGCGTTCACTGCACTGCCCAATTCAAGACCCCGTTGCCACATATGAAACAAAACATTAGATTCTACCAGACCTTAAAAACCTTGATTATCAAGGCGGCGAGTATGTGAGATACAGCCAGTGAAGTAATTCCCACTCGCGCACAGTGGTGTTGAGAAGGTAACCCTAAAATTGTGAAAACGAATGCTGCTATCAGTCACACCCGAAGAGTGGACAGGCCACAGCTCCAATGTTTTGAATTTGGACTGCTGTTACCCATTTAAAATGCTAGCTGACAGTGCTACATATTGTTCCTTTAAGTCCAAGCAAACTGCTGTTTCCCATGCAACAGAGGAGTTTGTCTCTGAGCTACTACGAGGTGTTAGCGTATGTGAACAAAAATGTATGTGCTATATATACTTCCATAATGAATAGCCTACTACTCCATGTGCTTGAAATATGTAGCGTTTTTCCTGTCTTGAAATAAAAGTTGGCTGCAAAAATATAATATAGTCATACACACAAACACGCACACACACACACATGTGGGGCCCTACCGGCGTTTCCTAGCCAGTGGGGCCTCTGTCAGTATTGACAGGCTGAGGTCCTGGACTGACTACAGACAGACAAACTCAGGGAGGGGAGGAGACGCCTGGCTCTGCCAAGCACCAGGCTGGACAGCCCTCCAAGGTCTTGGGGTGTGAGAAAGTCCTGTGTGGCATCTCTGGAAACAAATCCAATACAGACTCAATTCTGAGTTCATCATTTGGCAATTTGTCTAGTCTAAATGACAAAAGTTAAACAAACACAGTAAGGTCGTTGTGGGATGAAAATTGTCCAAACAGAATAAATATGTGTGTAGCGACGATTTGATTTATTAAGTGGCTTGCATTAACAATGAATTGGCAGTGATTTCATACTAAAAATATGTCTATGCTCATGCACTTGATATAAGTCACTTCAAAACCCTTTTTTTCAGTTCACACATCTATAGCAACACAATACTCTTCTGGTTTGTTCATTATAACAATATGTCTATAATTTATATAGACAAGTAACCTGTTTAAACCTTTGAGTGTGTGGCAGAATGTTGTGTGGACCTGAGATTGCTGCAGCATGAACAGCCTAATGGACATGTGTATGCATTTGTTAGAGGATGTCTGAAATAATTCCATTGATTATTTGTTGATACATGTCAACAGTTTTGACTAATTCAAGGTGACTGATCTGAGATGAAATGACGAGGTTTAACATATCCTTTTACAGTGGTTCGTATGATATCTTACAAAGAGTTATTCCTCATTTTTTGTGCATTTTCCTGAACACAACACATGTCAATTTTCACTTGCTAAATGGATACAGTCTACCATCTTCACAGGTTTAGGAAAAACCTGTACCTATGCTTGAAATACTTGGTTTCAGCAACAAAACTAGTTAGTTAGGTTTAGGAAAAGATTGTGCTTTGGATTAAAAAAACTATGCAAGTGGCCTTACTTTAGCACGGAAGTTGCGTGACAAATAAATCAGCATTAACTTCTGATTTCGCAAGACTGGTCTAGAAAATCTGGTGTTTTTTGACCCACCCATCCACCCAGTTCTCCTCCCTATGCAGCTTTTGTGAACCTCCTGGTTCAAGATGACATGGATTACATACAAAATTATCTCATGGGATATATACAAATTACAGTGCATTACTTTTCGTAGGTATACTGTAGCTACGAGTGTTATATGAGACCAATCTGTAAGGTTAATTGTTTAATGTGCTATGAAAACACTTACCACACAGTTGGCTCAAGCAAGAAAAGAGAGGACCATTATTAATGTGATCCAGGTCCAAGTGAGATACCAGGCATAAAATGGATAGCGCCACATAGTGTGTTTATATTAAATGAATAGTTAGGAGGTCAAAAGACAAGTTAGCCACATATTACTTTCAATCTAGTGTTCACATTTGATAGAATTTGAGTGTTTAAAGGCCATGGAGGCCTCCCATGGCTCAGTGCCACGCATGCTGTAACTGTTAAGGAAACTACAGAGGGGGTTACCTCCAGCTCCAAGAGGCCCCCAGGGATCAGGCTTTAGTCTGCCCACATAGAAAGAGGGAACAACATAAACCTAAAGGGATAACAAATGGGACAACATAGACAAGGATTTATGAAGTGCTGAAACAGTCCCCACCATACTGTTTCTCCACACAAAAAAAACACCATGGTGGATGGAGGAATGAAAAATAGCAGGATGCTCTGGAAGGTGAGAGATAGAGAAAATGGAGAGAGAAGGATGGCCTGCCAGAAGAAGAAAAATCCTCCCTTGTAGTCTTGCCTGTAGAGGGAAAAAAAAATAAGAGTGGGGGGAGAGGAAACCACTTTCTCTCAAACTCCCGTTTCCCGCTCATCAGTATCCAGCTATTACCAATGTCAAAGTGCTTTCATGGGTCGTTATGAGCCAGACATGTTGTCAGTGCCCTCAAGAGTCTTTGCTATCTGAGCTCCCCCAATTTACCTCAAAATTTATTGCTCAGGAAAAGACTAACATATACTTAATACAGATTGGAATGCACATTCAATAGACTTCCCAGACCTGATTGGATATTGTGTATCATCTTTTTTTTTTTTTCCACAAGGTCTGTCAAAGTCCCGTCTGCTACCATGACTCTCCTGCGTGTGGAAATGCTGTGTATTTACTGTGATGTAAAAAACTGGATAGCAGGTGTTCTCTTAGCTCAAAGAGAATCCAGCCAGATACAAAGACACAGTTTAGGTCGGCATACCCAGAGCTTTTCATCATCTCCTAATTGGCCCATCTGCAGTCAAGACAGGCCGGACTCGCTTGAGCAACTTGCCTCATTGGGCTGTATTGCTCCTGATGCCCTCTGCAGTCTAGAAATGACCCCTGTGTTTGGCACATGCAGGTTTTCCATTTCGATTTTTCTGAACCAAATGCCTTTTTTTTATTCTTTTTTGAGTGTACCACGTCACAGAAGGGACCCATAAAACAATACTTGGGATCGAACGACAGGCTTTAGCCAAGGTTATGACAACATAAATCTGCTTTTGTCTAATTTACTACGGTCATGGCTCTGAGTGTGCATATGAGCTGTCAGTGAGTGATTTCAGTGAAGCTCCACTGACAGATACCAGCAGGTATCCAGATGTGACTACAATATTTATCTGCCCAAAGATGGTTTTGTGTAGAAATTCAAATAATTAAATAACCTATTTAAAAGGACCTATTATGGTTATTTCCAGGTGCATACTTGTATTTTGGGTTTCTATCCCACATGCTTTAATGTTCAAAAAACACTTTATTATTCTCATTCCAGCTGTGTCTGAAACTAACCTGTGTCCCTAACGAACACAACGACTGTCGTCCACTGGCAACACACATGATGCCTAACGACTGTTGTCGTTGGCCCCATTGAATCCTTAACGACTGTCGTTCACTAGTGGGACTCACACTGAAACTCCACTAACGAACTATTGTCTTAGGAGAATAAGGGGCGGACACTTCCACAGAGGTTAAAAACCTGGGTCTTACTCCACTGTTTGTCAGACTAGTGGGGACTAGTCACACTGCAGCGTTCGAACTGATGAAGCCACTTGGATAAGGGGCGAAACGTCTTCAGGGACAAATCTAAGTCCAGTTGCCTTCGATTCAACTTTTGCCAGAATCCAGCTGTGTCTGTTTTCACTCTCTGTATGTAATGCTTTGTTTAAGCGCCTGCCCCCTGTCCCAAAAAGTCCAGTCTACTCTGATTGGTCAGCTGGCCCACTCTGTTGAGATTGGTCAATCGAACCAAACTTTTTAGCCCCAACTAAAAGGTTCTCTTTAGGGTGTGCCAAACTAGCTGCTAGGCAGGTATTATGTAAATGTGTTACTTGGTGACATCACCATGTTACATTTGAAAAGGCGGGAGTTCTAGCGAGGCAGTTCAGGAGCAGTATTTCTGTGGGGGAGAGTAAATCCCTTTGGTGTGGACTTTGGGCTTTGTAACTTTACAGACCTTTTATATGGACAAAAAACTAAAGTATAACACACTAATGGAAAGGGAAAAAGCACAAAAGCATAATAGGTCCTCTTTAAAATCTGACTATACGAGAATCCAAAAAGACCACTTCACTATTTGCACTAGATTCAAGCATAGCCAAAACATTTGGACAATTATATGAACATTTTCAAATACTAGTTGTCTCAAACCAGAGTGCAGATTAACAACATGGCAATACTGGTATCTGTCTTGTCCACACCCCAAACCCTTTCAATGAAAACAATGAATCCTTAACATGAAAAAAAGAAGAGCATTATTTACCCCATTACATTATAATAATCATTGTAATCAATCAATGTTTGTGTTTTGAAATGTAATAGTTGTGACACTACAGCTTGTTCTCTCCAACAAGAAGTTGCCTCTGCGTGGTCAGTGTCATACATTTTGAAATTTCAGGCACGCTTACTTTCATTTGTAGTTTGAAATATGTTCGCTGTTAATTAGCAGCATTAATGTGAGCTCTTACATCTCTGATCATTCATCTTGTCAGTGGGCTGCAGAGACACTTTTTTCTTCTTAGAGATTGCTCTCAGATGTATCGCTTTGATTTGTTCAGTTTTATCAAGCACTTGAGAGACTGACCTTGCAGCAAAAGCAAACTCCCCAAAGGACACAGTCTGGACTGGCCTGTTCCCTGTTTGGCTACATGGCTGCATTGGCAGCCAGATTGTCTTCACAGTTCCAGCCATTTTCCCATGTTGAGTTCTTTTGGTGTTGGGGAGTCTCCTAGTTTATCTTTATCAATAGCAAAAGGTGGCTCCCTGCTCTGATCAATTTTCGCAGGAGCTCTTGATGCTTCTGGGCTAAAAGGAATCAATGGAGGTGCAAAAAGCCCTCCTCGCTCTCGCCGATTCTCTCTGCCTCGCTCATTTTCTCGTGGCATGGCAAAGCTGAGCCTGATCTCCATTCAGGCTGCCCTCCTAATTGCCTCATTTGAGAAAATGGAGCAATCGGGCCCATTTTCTCTGCTACTCCACCATTGACAGGGGTCCATGGAGCAAATCTGGGATCTCTATCGTCATTCTGTCTACTTCCATTCACCAGCGTCTGTGGTCCATCAGATCGACTGTGTGATTCAAAATCCAATTTCTCAGTGCATGATGGGAAATATACACACTTACAGGGCTAATTAGCCGTCCCAGTAATTAAAGCCAATCGCTGTTGCACTCAAACAGTTTTTAAATAAGTTAACTGAGCATGGACATGAATGTTAAGTACACCTTTTTGTTTTTGGCCTCCGTTATGCTTGGACAATTTTAAGCTGGGGTGGTACCATGAAACCATTTGACCCCAGCACTTTTAAATTTTGATTGATTATGTGTGCAAGGTCCATGCAGATCTCTGCATGTTCTATCTGTGGTAAAATCCTTTAAAACCTGACCCTAGCATGAATTCAGCATTGTCCACAGGCCAGGGAAGGGGATGCTGGGATAAAGATCTGAGGGGCCAGGGGGGGATGCACAAAGTGCCAGCATGAGGAGAATTTGATACTGAATCTAGAGCTGCTGCACAGTAGAGGAAATATAGGGGGCTTAGGGACCTGACAGAGACATAATTCAATATAGCCTCGGGAAAAGACGGAAGGTGAAAAAACATACACACACGAGGAGCAGCAACACACTCCTCATAGGGGCCAGTACCACTGAGCGAGACTTATAAGTATTCACAATTGGTTATCGAGGTCAAGCTGCACACTGCAGGATCCAATTGATCCCATTGTTGTAGTCAATAAAAAGCTGTCCAGTAGAGCTACACTTCTTTTCCCACAGTGACAATAAGAATCACGTCAAAGAACATGACTGATCATTTTCACAGGCGCCTCTAAGGTTACCTCGGCGATAAAAGAGTGTGATGAGCGAGCAGACTAAGCGCTATCAGTGTTGTTGCTCCGGCAGAGTAAAGCCAATACAGTTCTGCCCAATCCCTCTACAGACCAGATGGATCTACAGTACAGGAAAAATCTGGTGCATTATGGATGAAGGAGAACAGAGCTGCTTGTCTGGCAGGGTCCAGCAACAGACTGTGTTGATGATAGGAAAACGTCCAAGAGATAAAATGTGCATTGTTTATATGTCGAGCTGCCAGTGGATGCAAATGCATAGGTTTAACACAAACTGTAATCAACATATTAACCACACTGTGCTAATCATATCTCTTTCAAACTTTCTAGTTTTAAAGTTTTACAGCAGGCATTAAAGTACTAAAGTAGCAGCTCTACACTAACAATAAAATTATGGGTGTTTTACTGATGGTGAATCTACCACTTGAAATAAGCACTGTAGGGGCACGGCTGCATTACAGGCTTTCTGGAGCTTTGTCATGATGCAGGCCAGCCTGGCCACACAAAAAGGTGTATGCATGACAACACAATAATACGCAAGACAAAAAAAAAAAAAGTGCGATAACAATGCCGTTTTTGCTTTTGCCGTGTAATTTCTACGCCATGTAGTCTGTACTGACTCCAATGTAAATGTAATTATGACATGCTCAGAGCTTGTGATGTAGAATTAAAAATGAGAAAGAATTATAGGGGGAGGGGAGGTGGATGGGTTCAACAAACATGACTTTCAACCAGGAGGGTGATGTGTTGTTTTGTAAGTTATGTTAGTCATGTTTGTGACATGTTTTCCGTACTGATGTTACACAGTTTCCATACATATTGTACGTAGTTTACGTACTCGTTTTAAGCCTAACCATGATGCTTTTCCTAAACCTATCTAAGTGGCTTTAATGCCTAAAACCTAAGTGAGTGGTTTTGTTGCCCCCTGCTGGTTCTGCACCTTCAGACACACATGTAATATTCATGAAGCAAAGCAAAATGTGACACTAACACACGCTCTGGACAAGCTATTACATGTAACAAATGGGCTAGAAAGGAATATTCTCAATAAAACACTGATATTTGTGGGTGTGTCTCATGTTATGAGTAAAAGTTTACGTTTATGTTCTCATAGTAGAATAAAATGATAAAAATATTATGAGAACTTCCTATAATGAAACAACATTCATTTAGACAGCTTCAAAGACCTGTTTTCAACTCATTTTTTTTTTCGCTCTTCTTGATCAGTGTTGTGACAGGCCAACAAAGCAGTCTGCGCACTTGCTGGTTCCCCTGGTGTGACGGGTGAGAGGGAAGGATGGGGCACCAGTCAATCTTTCCCTCAACGGTACATTAGGCCCTCGCAGTGTTCAGTGGCACTTAAAAGTACAGTCCTGACCTTTCAACTGTGCTCTAATTGCATTCATGTCCTGGGGTAGGCAGCAACCACAAAACAACCCATCGCCTTTTATGAACTCACCACTGAGACATTGTCCCAGCCGCCCGTCACCTGGGATCTTGGCTGCCCCCGGCGATCCCCTCCTGCCGATCCCCCAGTATGCGGACGGAGCGGGCCCAGTTCAGCAATGCCACGGTTCTTTCTGTTAAGGCATCTGGCGCCTTTCACACGTCAGCCATGTTGGCTCAAAGCAGGGCACCCTTGCCCGGCTTGGTTTTCGAAGGTTAGTGGGTGTCAGGGAGGCGGTCAGCAGCCAACCCGTGTCAGGCCCCATCAGCTCAGCATGGGCATCTATAAAAGGCAGCCGACATCTTTCATAGCCAGCGGGCTTTGGAGAATCCAGGCTGGGATGTTTGCCCAGCCAAAGGCTTCCTGCTCCCGAAATGCTTCACTGCACCCATTTTTTTTTTCTAATCTAAAGGGCGCTAGTGGTGCTGGTGGTGGGGCTACTAGGGGAGAACAAGTCCAGAGGAGTGGCTTTTCTGAAGCTGAATTGATTGATACTGAGGTTTTTGGTGATGAGCTGTAATGTAATTTTGTAGCCTCAGCCTTGACTTTATGTGTCCTGATGTGGTCAGCATAAAATGACTCCAGTGCTTTATCAGCTATTAGCTTTCTATGCTTGATTTATAAAGCTCTGCACCATTATCATTCAAAACAATGAGTGGACCACAGCTCTCCACCACAACAAATAGTGTTTCTAATTAGTGACATCTAAATAAGCCATTCTGTCGTTAAGACGAGTTATGGCCAGCCGTCTTGGTCCGCTTCATGTCATTGAAATGCTGGTGGCAACGTGCTTCATCTGATAGTGTTATTCTTTTATGTCTGTCAAAATGCTGTGATCCGTGAAACTGGCAGCGATGGGTCCACCAGCAGATGGACTAGTCTACGAAAAGGTCAAATGGAGAAAATTGAGTGGAAGGTTTCTTACAGTTTCATCAAATGAGTAAAATTGGATTCTAGGAACGTTGAGCACGTAATAGATACCCCACAAGGTGTCGTCAAAGCTGGAAGGGAAGAGATCAAGAATGATGAAGCAGAGGGAGAGAGGCATGAAAAATGAGGCTGAGACACGCAGATGAAGATAACGGGGTAGATGAAAAGAGAGGGAAATAAGGAATACGTCACCCACAAAATGACATTTGTATGTCAATTATTCACCATGTTACCTTGAACTCTTGAAGAAAACTATGTTTTTCATTCATGCCTCCACAGTGAATTAAGAATCAAACAATGGAGAAAAATCTTCATGAATTGAAGTAAATGGGGACAAAAAAAAAACCTATATCAAAACATCTGTTTACTAACTCTCACACAAATTGTGCAGTATAATCTAAGTCTCATCTATCCACTAATATGCTCACCACTTGCCAAACTCATGCATCTTTGTTAAAACTGTTAACACTTCATTTTACAGGTCTGCAAATTTCATGGTAATTAGGTGATAATTAGCAAGTAAACTATTTGAAAGTTCTTTGAAATTACTACCAAATTACCCCAATATTTACCTCACAATTCTTTGAAAATGACCTTATTAAAAAATATTTCGTATTTATATTCTGCTATTTCCCAATAGCTTGTAATTTATTTAATACATTTCCAGGAAAAGAATACAAAGTTAATTGATATGCTTTATTTCCATGTCTGCTGATAAAGAGATAATAATTAGCCAATACTTAATTTCTTTAAAAAAAAAAAAAACAAAACTGTTAAATATTAATTAGAAATATCAGTTAATCGTTACATTAGCTACCAGGTCACATTTGTGTAGACAATAAGTCACAATGGTGAGATATGTGTCTGATCAGAAGTGTTTTCAATTAGTTTTGGTTTTCCTCCTCCGATGAAGGGCAGCACACAGCCGCTTCTCAAGCTTAAGGGTCCCATCTTAACAATTATATGTTATTTTAGCATATAATCATTAAATAATGTTTATAAAAGTATGTTTTCAATAAATTCTGACATAAATATTGAGGTTATTTGGCAGTGATTCCAAAGAAATTTCAAATAAGATACTTGCTGATTGTCACCTAATTACCATGAAATTTGCGGACCTGTAAAAACCTGTAAAAAACCTTTCAATGTAAAACACTTTGGACTTGTTTGTTTGTACAGTCTGGGAGAGTTAATTCTTTAAAGGAGACACCTGAAGGGAGAAATATAATTGGGAAAGACAAGACAGCCACATCTGCCATATAATCGTTGGAAACAAACTGATGTTGAACAGACGTTATGACAGCCGACATCAACTCCAAAAACTTTTGACAGTTGAGACAAGGTTGGTAAACATCCATACCTGGCACATCCTGTGTTTTGTGAGGTTTTTTTTTTATTTTTTTTTTTTTTGATGGTATGTTGCCATAATATTATATTTACATGGAACCATTATTTGCTTAAATGCTTGCAGGAAACGGGCATCACATTTGCTCCTCTGCAACCATATTAAGAACTACCATCTGTGCCATGGTTTTCTCTTTATCATTGTAACAGATTTAGTTATCCTATTGTATTAAACATGACTTGGATCCCTTGTTGGCTTTTAACAATAGAAAAGTAATACATGGTAGCCACAGGACATGAAATGCAGCCCCTGTCTCTCTTTCATGTTACATCCCCCCGCTTTCCTTTTGGCGAGGGAGCATATCACGTTTTGGTGTGTGATATGAGACTCTGCTTAAAAGCTCTGATATTCTTTTGAAATGTATTTTAATAGTACCCTGTGGATCTTAGGCCGAGTCCCTATGGCTGTGGAAAGAGGGAGAATCAGATCATTTAGGAGGCCAACCCAACTGGAAACAAGGTTTATTGAATGGAGCAAAGAAAATGTCTGAATTTATTGTATCAGCTGTTGTGGTGGTTGAAGGCTGTAACGGGTGCCTACTGAGAACCAAAACATGATAATATTTCCCTCAAAAGCCACATTTATCCTTTTTTATGGTGTGAGGAGAAAAAATAACAGAGACAGTGCATATTGTCTGTGGGCTTAAATGATATATAAGCACTGTATGGTGCTGGTTTTACTATTTATCTTGCATACATAGTTCGAGTCTTGGTGCTTCCAAGAGCTTGGAGCAGCCTTAGTTAATTAAGGCCCCTTTATGAAAATGCAATGAATATTAATAGAGAAAAGAAGCCATTTAAATCCAAGTTTCCTAGCAGACACTCCCACAGTAAATTGCACCCGTTCATTATGTTATTTTCTCTATCAGGCGTTTCACTTGGGGAATCTCGACACATTGTTGTGGTGTTACGGGAAAGAATGAAAATAGATTGTTGCTTAATTAATCAGAGACCACTTAATTACTTGACTTTGCGGGCTTGCGACGAAACCTGGTAAACACAAGGGAAACATCAAAATCTACTCACTTGCAGCTCTCTTAATGGAAGAATTATACCATAATCTCACTCATCACCAAAGATTGACTATATACCAAGGTTTCTAAGACCCCTGTGAGTAGTTGTAGTAGCTTCAGGCATAAATTAAGCATTGTTTACTAAAAAAATAAAGAACTAAGAACACTAAGACACAACAACCACAATGACTGAAGGAAAATACAGATACTTTGTCGCCACTGTGTTTTAGTTATGTTCCAGTTTATTTCCTTACCTCCTTCATGATAATGATTAATGAGTTTCACCTCGATAATTCTATACAATTAAGTAAAGCATGAATTTTGTGAAGACAAACATGAGGTAATAATCCTAAATGAGGATGTGCAACAAAGACAGCTTTACACATAAAACACTTGGTCTGGTTTGCCACCCATATTCCTCACACTATTTACACAAAACTGAAAAAGTAGGAAGTGCACCAGTCCACCCATCACTTGCCGGGACACTGACAGCACCCACACCCACTTAGTCTGTGTGTCCACTTGTCTTGGCAGTGTGTCACATTCCTTGGTGCACCCTAAAGAGGGTGGGGAAGATGAGACGGACACACGAGGAGAGTAGCGCTGAAAGACAGGACAGTAGGCCGGTGAATGGGAGGCATTATCAAGCTGAGATATGAAACCTATTCACAGTCGTACCAGCTGCTGGGACATTAGTACATGTCACTGCCTAACATGGGTGCCCAAAATGTTATGGCGAGAAATGTTTTTGTCTGCGGTTGATGGAGAAATGATGTGGCGACAGGAGTGGCAG
This sequence comes from Pterois miles, assembly GCA_947000775.1. NCBI lineage: Eukaryota > Metazoa > Chordata > Actinopteri > Perciformes > Scorpaenidae > Pterois > Pterois miles. The sequence goes on from CAMQGK010000552.1 coordinate 3,584,836, forward strand.
TGATGATGTTGTAGACAAAGGTGATGATTTATGCAAATATAATGATCTCCTGGGCAGGGCAGTTATGAAACATGCCATTGCACTTCACTGTAACTGAAAACGGCAGATGATTGATCCCGACAACAGATAATTTAAACACATAAAAATCAACCATTGTCTGCTGACTTGAGTGTCAACTGAACCCTTACACGCTCTACTGAAGTGTCTGTCTTTCTATTTATAGAAACACTTTGGTTATATTTACTCCCAAAGAAGAGATGCAGCAATATCTACGACATTTAATGTTGCTGTGGTGAAAAAAATGTAACAGTGGAGCAAAGGTGTTTGAAATGTGCCAGCGACATCACACACATACATCGGTGGACTCAAGGAGAGCAGCAGATGCCCCTCTTGGTGCCGCCATGTTTGAATAAACTGCACTGACTGGTAGCCGTCCAATGAAGGAAACATGGTAAAATGCCTTCTAGTGTACCTTTCCAGTAAATATATTTTGATGAAGAGCCCTCTAGGGTAGCCTTAGAATTGAGAAAACATTATAGCCATATCGGCTGCCCTACATGCTAGGAAACTTTCTGCACGCTGGTGCCCCACTCCATACAGCTGGTGCCCTTTTGTTTTGTGTTTTGGCCCCTGCCCCTCAGACTGCCTGAGTGAACAAATGCACACACATATACTGCACACACCATGACCACCACTGAGTACGGATTTCTGATAAACAAAAAGGCCTGATTTTGGCATATTCAACATATTTGTTAACACACACATGCTAAACGCTGGGAGTGTGACAATGTATATATGTGGTAATTGCCTTATCCTCTCTATTTCCATCAAATAAACCAGAGAACAGACAGTGTGCTGTCATCTTACATCACTATTAGCTGATAAAGGTGATGTGGGGCCCCTCTGCCATGTATCATTAATGAGTTAACGCATGGTGCGCCACTGCTGCAGCTGGAAGCCAGCGGCCCAGCAGAGTGTGTGGGTGGAGGCTGTGTGTGAGGGGAGTTAAAACACCTGCCTCATAACTCGCCTGAGCTCTGTCTTGGCTCTGTTCCACGCTGGGGTCAGCTTGTCTGCTAATCTGCTAATATGGTGGATATAATTGCGATTGAATGGTCGGCGGCGTCGTGTGTCATGGGGAAGCAGTTGTTCTTCCCCATTGCCAATGTTGTGATACCCAATCAGAGGTAATCATCGCCATCGAACCGCTCAGCCTAATGGAATCAGATGGGTTTTAATTCACACACCTGGCTGTTGTGTGTGTGTGTGTTTGTGTGTGTGTTTTCCTGCTTGGTAAGTGGGTACGTTTGTGGGTACATTTCAATTATTATGCACCTGTTGTCATGCACATATACTCTATGGTCTCTTGTGGATTTGCATATATACATACAGCCTGTGTCAATGTCATTGAATATATTCATTTTTGAGCTTGTCTGTCTGTGCTTCTATTTGTGTATCCACATTTGTCGTACATGTCTGAGTGTGTACAGTACTTTTGTGTCAGTTTATGTGTACACCTGCTTGTGAAGGTGCATGTCTGCCTGTGTCTACTTGCTTATGTGTGAGCATATTTGTCCCTCTGTGTGTCTGAGCCAACGCCATGAATCAGTGGAGTTGGCCACAGCAGAGACGAGCAAAGCAGGATTAAGAGCATCCTCATTCTGGCTAGACGGGAGCCTCTGTTGCTCTTGGGAGACACACGGCAGTGGAGAGAGAAGAGAAAAGAGAACAAACCCTCCTCCCTCTTCTGCTCCTGTCATCTTCGCTCTCAGTGTTGCGCCCTCCAGCTCTCCCTTCTTCCTCTTCACTGCAACTCTCTCCTCTCCTTTCTTCTCCCTTCCTTTCACTGTCCTGTCTTATGCTGCCCTCCCTCCCCTCTACCTCTGAACAGTAGCTGCTCCTTATATCTCGGCTTCTGCACCGCAGAGGGGAGCTGCTGGCACGGGGGGGCAGACGGCCCTTTGTGTGAAGTTCAAGGCAGTTTTGAGATTTCAGCAAGTTCCAGGAGGTTCATTAAGAAAGCCCTTTCCACAAAAAGACCTGTCCATCTCTGAGGAGAGGGAAGTGGACAAACTACACACTCAAGTGATATGGACCTATAAAGTCTAATAAATGTACTGAAATATCAATAAAACATACTAAATCAATATTAAATACCTTAAAACATGACCTTTTCTATTCCATAAATACAAAGATTTAAGGCAAAAATTCCATAATGACATTTCAACATATTGTAATTCAAGTGTTGGAGAAATCAGACTTGCAGCTCCTCCAAAATTCTGGCCAGTGATGGGAGACTTTGGCCAATCACACATCATTTCAGACAGAGAGCATTCCTATTGAGCATTCCTATTGGCTGTACTCTGGCTGGTGGGCGGTGCTTGGTATTTCCTCAACTGATCTCAACCTGGCTGGCGGGTCACAAACTCTCATTTTACAGCTAAACAGTGCACTATAAGATGTTTCTGGAAGTATTTGAGGTGAAATAGTTCATATTTGATCAGCTCTTTCTAGTTTGACCGTTTGATTGGAGTTCGCCAGTGACTGACAGCTGCTCATAGACGCAAGGCTCCAGCTCATCTCCTATTGGTTGTTTTCCTCTGGTCTGTGAAATCTTGCAGATGCCATTAGGAGCACCAGAGGACACAGAGGAACATCATTTTTCAGATTACCTGTCTCGTACACGCTGTCAGGATATAGTGACAATAGTCAAGTGAAATAACTATTTTTAATCATATTCTCTCCACTTCTACACACTGCTGCTTTAATATTTCCTCATTATTTTTACCCCTGTAAGAAAAAGGGCCTGAAACAGCGTTTAGACCCACGTGGGACAATAAAACAATGAAACACATAATAATGAAATTCTTTTGTAGGTTGGCAACCACATAGTGGAGAACGCAGTTCATTTTTATAACTTCATATATCAGTTTCCATGTGCATATAAGCATGTGCTGCTTATTTCTCAAGCTAGAAACATGAAAAAAAAAACAGAAAAACATTGCATTTGTGAATTTGTGACAGTCTGTGCTCTGTGGGCAGTTTTCAGAGCACTGACTCTGAATCAGAGGACCTTTTAGTCATATGGAGTTTAAATCTGTTTGAATCCTTGTTAGCAATGGAAATAACTGATCATCTTATGTACACAGTCAGTTCCTTATCAGTCAGTGGTGGACATAGTCCTGGGTGTATAATTTGTAACTGTAAGAGAGAGTGGTGAAATATTAAATGTTTCTGGCTCACACAACTAGTTCTTAAAATGGAGGGTGTCCCTGTGGGAAGGTTTTACAGCTGGTTCTCATATCGGCAATAAGAGGCAACAGTGATTAGCCTTTATCTGATACTAAAAGGCAAATATCCATACATCAGTCTGCCACCCACATACTGTACTCCCTATATGAACATAAACATTAAAACACACACACGGAGGCCGGCTTTCTTAAAAGCAGCAAACAAGATAAAAGAATGGAAAAAAGCCAGACCCAAACAGTGCCAGGAATCCACATACTTGCTTACAAATTTCATATATTTACACAATCACTGCTTGCTCGCTTTATTCACACAGTTGTCAGCATGAAATGAGCATCTCCAGATGTGTGCGATGCTGACAAATATTCGCATATGTTAAACAAGCGCCCAGTCTCTTTGAAGCCTTGTTAAACAGGCTCCCACACTTCACAACAGACACTTTGTCACACTCAAAGCTGACGCCCCAGTATTTGGTCATGCAACGTGAACACATGTATACAAACACAGGAACACTCACGTAAGTACAGAGTTGTGTTAACACTCCTCGGATACATAGATCAGATTTCTCTCTGTGAAGTGGACCCTATGAGTCAAAGTATGCAGTAGGCTTTATTTGCTACCAAGTTCGTTGTATCTGTTCCCAGAAGGAAAAGAAGGAAGAAAAGTACTCTTTGCTAGCAGCAGCAGTGTCTATCTCCTGTTTTATGTGCTCATATTTTCTCCTCTGACTAACTAGAAGGTTGTCTTTCAGCCTCGGTTTGAGTTTCACCCCAGCCTGCTTTTTTCAGAAACTCTCTCCGATCACCGCGGACATTCTATCACATTCCCGTCTTTCCGTCTGTCTCTCAGTGTGTCCATCTGTCTCCGTTTCAGCCTTACACTCTTTTACCAGATTCCATATGGTGGCGACAGTGGTAACACAAGATGTTTTTGCACATGAGGGGTGACACTGTAATTTATGCGGATAACACACGACGACCTCAGAGCCACGGCAACTTGATGAAGTGCCCAGCCTACTGTTTGGATTCACAGCAGTAGGAATGGGGACATTTTGCTGTAAACCAGTCTAGGTTTTACTCTCGGGGGTTCTTTATTGCCATTCTACTTGAAATAAACTGCAGTTTGCAGAGCTTTTTTTTTCTGAAGTCAAAACCTAATAGAAAAGATGTACTCAAAGCTTGGCTGTAAAACTGTGCATTTATTTAGCAAGGAGGCGCTCACAGCATTGCCCCTGATGGCCCCAGTGGATGTTGGTGATTGTTTTGAATAGCCAATATATCAGAGGCAATTGGCCTGTAATGTAATTGGCTGATAATGGCATCATGACATCATCTGCAGCCCTCCTCTGGGCAGGACTGAGAATCAGGTTTATTGTGCATGGAGTACTGCACAGGGACTGAGAGTGAATTGAATTAAGTCCGTACTGCTAACAATTTCAGTAAAATGAATCCACTCAACTTATTGTAAGCCTCAGCATTTCTATTAATGAAAGAAAAACACCCCCTCTAAGACTTTCACTTTGCATCTATATAATGAGATTTTTTCACATTACATCTCTTGATTAAATTTACAAAAGGACATTTCCTTATAATATAATTGTTAATCATCACAAGACCGTCCTTCCAGTGGGGTGCTTTTTTGAAGTCAAAGACGAGTCGAAAATTGCGTGCAGGCTAACAAGACCATCACCCAGAGTAACACAGAGTAAACGTTTAATTCGGTTCCGTGCAAGGAGATCTTCTGCCTCTGTGTCTTGCACTGCAACTACAGTCTGCTTTTTAATTGAATGAGATGGCCTGGAGCATGAGTCATAGGTCACAAGTTCAACCCGCCACCACCTTTTTGGTCATCGCTCTCTCCACCTACCTAATTCCCTCACTCTTCCTTTGCTTCAGAGATATCATTTCATAAGGAAGAGCGGACAGAACATTATTGATCTGCAACACTTCAACAAAATAGATGTGCTTCTGTACTGACTTTCTACCTCTGCCAACCAAGGCTGATCGGTGTGTGCTGCTTTCACCTCACTCTCCCATTGTGCTTTATGTCTTATACAACTTGTGTGCAGCCATGCACATAAAGAGAGGCCAAGGCTGCAGAGCTGGTTAAAAAAAGGAGCGAGGGGCCACGGAAGAATTGAAGCTGTACACCTGACGTAGCCACAAGATTGCAGACCTTACAATTTGTAATAACCACTGCACAATTGACCTTTAATTTCCAACTCTCAGTTAACTTGTGGTCTGGACTGGGGGATGGCTTAGCACAAAAGGCACTTGGAAATAGAGAAAAATAAAACTTCTATTGAGAGAATGGCCTAACTGTTTGCTGTGTAAAGAGAAAGGAGTGAAGACAGTCTAGAGGGAGAGAGAGAGATTGTGAGAGAGAGAGAGAGTTAAAGGGTTTATTATGTCATTGTGTTAGTCGGCAGGGACAGCAAAAGAGGTCTCAGGCCAATTGCTTTCTGGGTAGCAGCAACCGCCCACCCCATCCCTCTCTCCCTCCCTTTGAAACCTCCTCACTTGCCTAAAGCCTCTTGTCACAGGTGAAGGAGTCATGGAATAATTACCTCCGTTGCTCAGATGCACGCTCTCCCTCCGTGCTCCCTTTCTCTCTTCCCTCTCCCCCCTGAATGCATTTCAAACATTCATTTCCATGTTCATTTCAGTTCGGCCCAGGAGAAAACACCTGTCGTGACTCTAAAGCTGCTGTGCATTTTTTTTTTTTCTCCAGTGGGTCCCGATATCTTTGCCATCCCCCCCACTTCACAGTTCAGCCAGTTCAGAGGTAATTACATCTTAACGTTTAAACTTGATAGGATGTGAAGATGGCTGAATGGAAATGAGAAGGGGTGGCCAGGTGGAAAAGAGCCAATTTCTTTATTTCTTTGCAGGGTTTTTTTTTTTTTTTTCTCATTCGTGTCACTTTCAAAGTCAAGAGGGCACACCCGTGACTAAATAGGCTGTGTATCTGCTTGTGTATGAATGTGTGTTGTAATTGTTAATGTCATTTCAGGCTCTACAGGCAGCTAACTCAGGTCACCACTTCATGAAAAGACACCAGGAAACATTCTGAACAGATAAAAGTGTGATGGTAATCTCAAAACATTATCTTCATCTGCACATTATTTTTCTTGATCCCAATACCTGTCATTTCAGCTCAGCCTGGTATTTCAAGTTTGTTATTTTTTACAAATGATTATTCACAGAGGTAGTTTAGTTAATACAAATCTACTTTCAGTTCAACTGGCTGTGTTAACACTGACCTCTGTCCTACACTTCATTGTCCATAGAGATACTCAGTGTTTATGATGGTGGTCATATGGGGGCTGATCTTAGGTGAATGGAGGTCCCAGCATGTTAAGGATAAATATGTGGGGCCCTGTTAAGCTCAGCTGGTAGAGCAGGCGTCCCATGTGCCAAAGGCTGAAGTCCTTGCTGCAGCGGCCCCGGGTTGGAATCCTGCCATCACCTCTGTCTCCCCATTTCACCGCTATCATTATCAATATGGATGGAAAAAAAGGATAAATAGGTGTAAATGTAAGAAAATTAATAACAACTGATGGTATTATTTTTCTAAAGCTAAAGTGTTTTGAAAACCCACTTTTCTGTGCCTCCCAACCTCAACCTAACCATCTCCTCCCACACATATTCTTTTAAAAAAAATCCTAAAATGTTGTTTTATTGATCTCTCTCTACTGCCTCTCTGCCCTTTGCTATAGCCATTCTTTCTTTCTTCTAACTTCTATTTCTCTACCTCCATGCCCTTGTGTCTCACTTACCCTCCATCCTTTTCTCCTTCACGGTATTTACGCTTCCTCTGCATTCCCACTCAGTCCTCGGTCCCCTTTCATGCACTCTAACGCTACAACCCACAGCCTAAAGCAGATTTTTTCCCCTATTTACAGAGTAATTATTTGTACTGATGATGTACCAGTATAGTACATATTGATGTAAAGCAATAAGATGTTTAGTTCAGGAATGAAGGGGTAACAATGCGAGGAATTAAACTAAAAAAAATACAGTATGAATTGTTTTGTCCAGTTTCCATATTTTTATCCTATCCCATTACTTCCCATCTTGTTCCCCTAACCCGGTTGCACTAAATGGCATATAAATTTGGGTCATTCACAAGTAATTTTGTGTGCAATAAGAATGCCATTCTTGCGTTTGGCGTATCATGTGTACACCATACACTCTGTATTGACTGCAATGTAAGCACATTCACATAAATATGCTGCGCTCAGAGCTAATAACATAGAATAAATGGTGGGCAGGAGGGGAGGTGGATACCAGGACACCAGCGTTCATGTCCCAAAGTGTTACTGAATTACTTAGAAGTTAGTGATATTGGTGACATGCTTTTTAGTGACGTGGTTTCCATATTTCTGTCACATTGTTTTTATATGTCTTTTATTTACTTGTTTTGATCCCAACCATGCAATTTTTCCTAAACCTAACTAAGTGGTTTTGTTGCCTCGACCTAACTGCAGCCGTCAATGTACTGTAACATGGAGCAAAAAAAAAAAAATTGCATACAAAAAGGCGCACAAATGACATGCAGACTGACCTTGTAATGCAATTTAAGCCAAGTCTGTTTTATTTCTATAGCCCAATATCACAAATCACAAAATGGCCTCTAGTGGGCTTTACAACAGGAAAAAAAGGAAGAAACCTCATTTATACGCCTCCCTATGAGATTGGGTTGGTTCTACTTGTATGTAACGGTACATACATACTATGCTGGTCCACCGTTCAAAATTAAACTGTAAATCTGGAAAACTTTTGCAGTGCGTTGCATGGCATAATCTAAAGCGTTACACACTCTTAAGGTAAAATATTTGGCCCCAGCTGTGGCCAGGTGTTGGTCTTGGTATGGGTGGGTGGGGTTAACAGCTCTTTTATTGCCCTAGTTTATGAAGGCAGGGTGAAGGAACAGGAGACCCCAGCTTTGCAGATTTGAGCCAGAGATAAGCGCCCAGGTCCCTCCTTAAAAATTCCAACTGGATAATGGAAGACATTCCCCTTTATGGACAAGCAGCTGAAAAACTCCAGTAGGAGACAAGAGTAAATCTTCCAGGCATAATAATCCACTGGTTGGCCATTTAACAGTGAGGACAATAACTCAAATCCCTAACCAGCGATGTCTGCATGTTCCACAGATTGTTTTTTTCTTTCTTTAAAATCTTTTAGGCTATATTTCAAAAGATTTGCCCCCCAAAAAAAGATTAACTGCAGGGGTGCTTGGAAGGTTGCAAAGGTTGCAAGGTCACACAGTTGAGTTATAGTGAAAATAAACAGACAGTGCTTTATGGATGTTAAACATGTGCTTATGTACATATACAGGTGTCTCAATGAAGTCTTTCAAACCTCCAGCCGGACAAATTTCTACATACTGGGTTGGCCCTTATATTAGTTCATGGGGCCAATAATGGCCCATTGAATTAAACTAGTTTACTAAATTAATTTACTATTATGTAATATTTCTAAATTGATATTAAGCCTGGGGCTCAAACTTGGAGACTATATGCATTAGCCGGGTCCTCGGCTGTCATTCCAGCATTCCCATGACTGGTGAACGGCCCCAGTATGGGATCCCTATTCCACTGACAGACGAAAGGGCAAGTCAAGTCTCCCACAGCTCCTGAAGGACAAAAGCCAGTCATAATAAGTCAAGGCTGATCCCTGGACCCTGGGCCCCACCAACAAGGAAGACAAAGCGTCGAGTTCTCCTCACAAAGGCAAGTTATTACAGCCGAGAGCCTCACGTTGCTACATTGTCAATCAAACTCTGGCCTGACAGAGGAGCGGGGCTGGGCTGTTTTTCTTCACTTAATTTGAGGAAATCAAAAGTATTTCTCTTTCACTCTCCCCTACCTACTGCTCAAGCACCCTCTATGCCATTCCCCCCTTTTTTTTTACTTTCTCATTACTTCCACTTGCTCCCTCCTCTCCAATTACAGACTAGTCTTTCATCTCCACGGCCAAGGAATGGAGTGATAGGATCAGGAGGAAGAGTGAAGAAAGGGGCTTTGTTGCCCTTTACCTCCCCCTCTCTGATACCCCACCCTGGCCTTCTAATAACCCCAGGGCCACTCGGGTCACTCCAAGATTGTGGCTTACAAAGTTTCACCACCATAATGCAACATAAAGATATAACACATGATACATTTTGAACTCAAACACACTGAATTGTACTGTCAAACATACATGTGAAGCCATTCTAACTTGAAAACAGTAACCCTGATACTAAACTCCATAAATCCCATTTTGAATCTTGACTCTTTTCTCTTCCTCCCTGTAAATATGAAAGACTTGTTTTGCAGAGTTGCAATAATTCCCTAAAAACAGCACAATGATGCAAAACATTAAAAGGACAACATTTACCACTTGTCTGTTTTCCTTGAGAATCCATGGCATTGTTGCACCAAGGAATTACAGAGTCCACAAGGTCGTGCAAAACACAATGCATGGGCTTAAAGTCTCATCAATTTTGGTTTTCTTGCCTACTGGATTTTGTAGCGTGTTTGAAAGACCAAGTCCTTGGTTGGTATCTTAATGTCGTCCTTGGGTTTATGGAGGCTTACTCTCTGTTAGCTCTGGTGCCCCCACAAGTCCCGGCTAATCTGTTGCTGGGGCTTTCTTGGCAAAGCTTTCAGATGACATTGAAGTAAATGGAGCCAGACAACAAACACTAACAAAGGAGTAACGCTATCCATAGCTAATGTCTGCTTGGGCCTCCCCCTGAGTGATCTTTTACTTTTAACAAGTCGAAGCCTCCGTAAATTTTGTATTTATTTCCATGGCTTAAATCCTGGCAGTTACTGACCAACTGAGAGATTTGTGTACGTCAAGAACACACATTCCAGCTCTCTCGTGCAGATTATATTTTCCTACTGGAATTGAATGCTGACATCTCTTTCTGCCATTGTTTTCCCATTGGTCCTTTGGCAGATGCCTGTCTCGGCACCAGCAAAGAAATTTGAGTTCACCATGGGCCCCCCCAGCGCCAGGGCCTTTCCCAGGAGCACAGGCCCCCATAGGGTTAGGGCAATTAGGCCAGGTGAATAGGCCAGCAGCCTGCTTACAGTGGGGCCTTGTTCCCTGCTGTAACTTAGCCCATTGTCTCAGGACTGAGGTAGAGGGGGGAAGGTTTCATTCAGGAAATGGATCAGGGGATGGGACTTTAATTAGAGTCACCATAATTGAGTATAATGCAGCCATAATTGAAGATTCGCTAAAAGGAGGGATTGAAGCAGGCTACGGCACAATTGAGTGTCCTGGTGAGGGGTAGTTTGTAGGGGACGGGGAGTCTAAATCACCTGGGGAACACTGTCATTTCACTGCAGAATAAATAACATCTGGTACATGATTGGAGCAATTTGCAGGCCTCAAGAATGAGAAAAAAAAATGATAATGTTCCTGTTTATATGCAAATGCTGGTAGAGCGATTGTACTACAAGCAGGTTGAAAATCGTGGCTGGAGTTGGCCAAAATGTGCCAACAATGTAAGAAAACATGAATGTGTTCTGTATTACTGGCCATGCCCATCTTTCCTCTCCTTCCCTACTGTCTTCCCCCGGCCTGTAGCTGTGCTCTCTTCCAGCCTGTTTTTCTCTGGTGCACGGAGCTGCTACAGGCAAGATAAGGCTGGTCTCCCCGAGTTAGGGCTTAACATAATCCCTCTTCCTTCCTCTGGAAAAAAAAAAAAAAAAAAAAAAACAGTGCTCAGGCTCATCAACACACGGCTGAAGAAGAGAGGAGGAAGTGATGGAGAAAGAGAGAAAGAAGGCAGGAATGGGAGAGGCAGAAAGGGTAACGAGAAAGAGAGAGAGAGAAAAGTAGGGAAAGGGGAACAGGGAATATAGTAAGACTGCTGCCACACATTTTGCAAAATTTCACCAGGCATGAAAGAAGTACAAAGGAATGCGAGTGTGCAGCGGCAACGGAGAAAAGGGGAGGAACAGTTTTGCGTTCCCGATGATCAGAGTGCGAGCTAATCCTTTGACAAGGGGGTCTGGGGGAAACCCAATCCCAATGCCCGAAGGCCTGACATGCCTAAAGCTGCCATCCCAACTCCAGTGGCAGGATTCAGACAATATGTCTGTGAGCTGGTGCCATTTACTGCCTAGGAATAAGCTGGCATGGGCGCAGCAGTTCAAAGATGGAGCTGCTCTCCTCCACAAACACAAAAGAAATGGTCTGTTGTGAAAATGGATCAAAACGGCTTACTGTAGATGCACGGATGGGTGTGTTGAAGGATAGATGGATGGATGCATGCTCAGAGGTAGATGAATGGATTAGGGGCCAGTATCATTCACATAAAACCTGAAGTTGGCAGGATGAATTAGATACAGGCGCTACAGTGTAAGCCTTGTTCTATTTTTGTCTCTTGTGAGGTGGAGATAGACAATAGCAGAACAATAAAAAAGCAGTTGTCATTTGTCATCTTGATTGCCAAATATCAAAGACTGTGACACTCAAATACAAAGTAAACCGACACAAAGAAAGTGGCAATAGTGCTGTTCCTATCAAGGTAATACATCAGCATTGCCTTGACACTAGGTTATAGTCCTGGAAAATAATACTTTTCTTCAAGGGTTTTTATCTTTTTCATTGTCTCGCCTTCTCAACCCACAATCTCATGTACTCTCAAACAAAGTCATGCATACTCCAAATGATTCATCTCAAGAATAAAAAGGAAAGTGCAACGCAATCTGGCAGGTGCGACTAGGTGTGAAAAGTTCCTGCGACTTTCCAAAGTCAAGCTGAAATCCAGGAGGCAAAACATCATTACAGATCGGGAAAATAGAACTGCAGTGGGTTTGACACTTCAATAATAGGCCATGATTGAAACGATAGCAGGAAAACCATTCTCTGGTAATGCAACACCAAGCGAAAACACAACTGCGGCAAGTGCCCTTTTTCATCTTGATGCACCAGGGCTCACTGCTCAAGGAGAGACCAGAAAACATGCATGTTAGCATAATGTCGTCACTGCCTTATTGACCTGATAATGTTTCGCTGACTGACAGCTATTTGGGAGTTTTGATGTTTTTAGTGCTCTTGGCTCAGCATTCAATGGGTTCTTTGTTGTGAAGCTAACTTAAGACACACATGGCACTGTGGTTAGAAAGCAAGTATGTAAAAAAAAAAAAAAAAAAAAAAAAAGAAATTAAGCACAGAGAATGTCGAGATTCTATCATCTTGTTTTGGTATTTCAAAAAGGCTTTTATTTCATGTTTCTTTCTCTAGATGCCACAAAATCCCATTATGTTGGAAAGTAAAACATTTGCGGGTTACCATGTTTACAGAAGATGGCTGGGGGTTCATTTTAGCGATGCCGAAAATGAACAAGAAAGCAAGAAAAAAATGTGCCAAAGATTTTGCAGTGTATCATCGTGCTAATCGTTTTGTGGAATGGAACTCTGCATTAAATTCAGATGAGATGAATGTTTTAATCAGTTGGCAATCTGGGGCTGACACGAGATTGATTGAGAAGGTTTCATTATCAACATACAATTTCCACACTCTGGAGCCGTATGCTGATTTTCATTTGTGGTAAACCGTGCCACATGCCGTCGAAGTTGTTGACAATTAAAAAGACTGATGATACAGCTATTCATCATGTCATACTGGTCTGTTTTATTTTTCAACTTAAAAGTGTGATATGGGTGTGTGTGGCTGGTTCTATAACAGCTAGAGTGTGTGTGTTAGTAATGAGTGGAAAGCATGCAGATGAAAGGATTATGAAAGATTGTTGTCTGGAGAGGAGAGTCAGTGTGGAAAAAAAAAAGCAACATGGGAAGTTTAAAAAATGGCAGGAATATTGACAGATGCCTTTTCTGATTTATGTGTGGCTTCATAGGTGGTTTTAAAGTCATAATCATGGTATGCAGTCAGTCGTGTATCTTGTCTGTCATATCAGTGCCACTACTATATATTATTGCCAAAAGTAGTATTGGCTCACCTGCCTTGACTCGCATATAAACTTAAGTGACATCCCATTCTTAATCCATGGGTTTAATAAGATGTCATCCACCCTTTGCAACTATAACAACTTCAACTCTTCTGGGAAGGCTTTCCACAAGGTTTAAGAGTGTGTTTATGGGAATTTTTGCCCATTCCTCCAGAAGCGCTGCTGTCACACATTGATGTTGGACGAGATGCTCTAATTCATCCCAAAGGTGTTCTATCAGGTTGAGGTCAGGACTCTATGCAGGCCAGTCAAGTTTATCCACAGCAAACTCTCTCACCCATGTCTTTATGGACCTTGCTTTGTGCACTGGTACACAGTCATGTTGGAACAGGAAGGGGCCATCCCCTAACTGTTCCCAGAAAGTTGGGAGCATGAAATTGTCCAAAATCTCTAGGTATGCTGAAGAGTTTTTCACTGGAACTAGGGGCAGCACAGCTACTGAAAAACACCCCACGCCTATCCCCCTTCACAATTTTGGAACGTGAAACTTTACACTTGGCAAATGCAGTCAGAAAGTACCGTTCTCTTGGCAACCGCCAAACCCAGACTTGTTCAGCAGATCACCAAATGGTGAAGCGCGATACGTCAATCCAGAGAACGCCTCTCCGCTGCTCTAGAGTCCAATGGTGGCGTGCTCTACACCACTGCTTCCAACACATTGATTGCAGTTGGTGATGTTGACTTGGATGCAGCTGCTCGGCCACGGAACCCATTCCATGAAGCCTCTACGCACTGTTATTGAGTTAATCTGAAGGCACATGAAGTTTCGAGGTCTGTAGCAATTGACTCTGCAGAAAGTTGCCGACCTCTGCGCACTATGCGCTGAGCCCGCTCAGTATTTTATGTGGCCTACCACTTTGTGGCTGAGCTGCTGTTGTTTCCAATCGCTTCCACTTTGTTATAATACCACTGACAGTTGACTGTAGAATATTTAGGAGCAAGGAAATTTCATAATTGGACTTGTCGCACAGTAATATCACAGTACCATGCTGGAATTCACTGAGTTCCTGAGAGGAACCCACTCTTTCACAAATTTAGTAGTGTTTGTAGAAACAGTCTGCATGTCTTGGTGCTTGATTTTATACACCTGTGGCCATGGAAGTGACTGGAACACCTGATTATTTGGATGAGTGAGTGAATACCTCTTTTCTAGGTTCTAGTTGGTTCAGTTTTAGGGCTAGAGTGAACCTACAGATACTTTAAGAAAACTTAAGGAATCCATTGATACCAACGATGTCATGTTACTATATTGGGAAGGAGATTAAATAATGCTCCAACCCTTTTCAAAGGGGTCTCTTGACCTATGAACTCTATGTGAATGAAAATGGGTACTATGTGTACCCATGAGTCTCTCCTTTACAGACACGCCCTCTTTATGATAATCACATGCAGTTTTAGGCAAAAACCATACTGTATTTTTCATGCAGTATAAATGCATTATTTTTGCTTATACTAAAATGGTGTGTTTGAATATGTCTGCATACTGGGGTCCCGAAACAGTAATGGAATTATATAAATGTAATATCACTGTAAACCTGAGACTCTTGTTGATCCAATGATCCAATGTTAGTCCTAATAGCAGATTTTTCATTGTAGCGAGACCATTTTTCTAAACTTGACCTCACTGTATAAAATGACCAGTGGTGACCTCTAGGATAATCACAGCCTTTTGACAGCCACAAACTGTGGCGGCAGTAGCTCAGTCTGTAGCTTGGGCTTGGGAACCGGAGGGTCACCGGTTCAAGTCCCGCCATGGACCAAGAACTGAGTGTGAACTGGTAGCTGGAGAGGTGCCAGTTTACCTCTTGGGCACTGCCGAGGTGCTCCTTCAAGGCACCAAACCCCCAACTGCTCGGGGCGCTTGTCAGGATCATCCCCATCACTCTGACATCTCTCCATTAATGCATGTTTGTGCATGTGTGTGTTCGGGTCTGCATGTACCGTGTATAAGTTAACAACAGAGTGAAAAAATTGAATTTCCCCTCGTGGGACTAATAAAGGACTATCTTCTTCTTCTTCTTCTACAGACCTGTCAACATTCAGAGGATGGATGGCTTTCCTATCTATACTAACAATTTCTGTGCAGTTTCTATGATAGATGTACTTGCCATCAAATCTCCAAAAAAATGCAGATCTTGCAGAAATCTCAAAATGTCAACAGCTTTTCATACCAAATCACAGCATGGTTTTTCTATGGTCTTCTTCAAGGTCTTGTCTTAATGTGGTATTTTGGAGGGATAATGGATTAACTTTATTCATTTTTGAGTGGTAAAATGTTAAATTTAGCACCAAATCAGTGAAACAAACCCAAAAATTGCTGCAACTAGCAGATAGCCATCATATACTTCTATCATAATGTCCTAAACCATTATGCACTTTTGCAATTAATTATATATATTTAGTTAATTAATTCACGTTTATTTCTATGACTAGAAAAACTTGACACAACATAGTGCTGAGCAGCATCTCAAATTAATCTTCAGGTTTCCAGCTTTCAGATGATATACACCACTTCTGTATGACATCTACTGTTGACCTGCTGTCTCCCCTTAAAGACCATTGTACCCCTCTAAAAAAGAGACAAAAAACGGGCCTATTGTGGGTCTCAGAAGGTTAAAAAGGAACTGGCACCACTGTTTGTCAAAAGTGCAGTGTTTGCAGACAGCACGGAGAACAATAAGCAACATTAAAACCACATGAAATTTTGCAGTGTGATGAAAGGCATATTAAATTAGTAACAGAAAGGTTGGAAGTGAGACACTTCCTTTAATCTGTTTTTGAACTCCATCACTGATAATGATGACACCGCATTAACAGATTGGGTGGTTCTTGTGGTGTTTGATATTAACTAAGACTATTTTATTATCAAGAAACAATTCCCACCATCTGGAGCCTCACTTAACCTCATCCAGTACAATTAAAATCTGTCCAATATCTTTGTTGTCAGTGGAAGGCAATCAGATTCCACCAAAGGGAGTGTTCAAACTCCACCACTATGTTCAGTGTAGCACACATAACATATAAAATAAGATGTTTTCTCCCCAAAAATAACACAAATATTAACAGAAAAAAACTACCCAGCAAGTGTCTAGTATCTAGTGCAAGATATTAATGCAAAATAGCCTGGAACATGAGCTTATTTTGGGAGTTATGTTTCTCCTATGTTCAGCACTCAAATATGAAGCAACCATTGTCAAACTGGCAGAGACGCCAGTTTCTGCACCCACAGTAGCCTCGGGAGACCAGCATGCAATGCAGCATCGAGACATGATATGTTTGGAGTAAGGGGTGAGACTTACTTTTTCTTGAGCAGAGCAAAAACCTTTGCTCCTCTTATTGCTCTCTCCACCTACACATATGCAATAACAGCGAGGATTGAAACAAGATTTTGCACATTTCGGAGGATATTTTGGGAAATGTTGGGACTACGAGCCATGTACAGTAGATACTTTCAGCTTTACCTGCTGAGGCTTCTGCCATTGCTACAACACAGCAAGGGTTGAATGATGTTTTGTTTGTGGTGCTCAAAGTGTTGAAAAATGAGATTTGATCAACTCAACAGCAGTGTGTCTTTCCAGCAAAAATGTTGAGGTTACTCAGGATAACCCACAAACCACACTGTCAACAGTTGCCATCAGGAACTATTTTCTACCAATTATGAATAATGCTAAAACATGTCCACACAGCTGTTTCATCTTTTGTCCACTGAGCAGCTCCAATGGAAACTACAAGTGTACTGAACAAGGATACTAGTGGCTGTGAGGAGGAAGGGGCAAGTGCTACTCATTTACTTCCCCATTCATATTTATCTCACCCGACTATGATTGAATTGACAAGATGTACTGATATATAATTGTGTGAACGAGTATCCATCCAGGTATACTTTTTTCAAGCTCTTGTTTTCACACCAAAGACCAGAGTTTAAGGCCCTTCTCAGGACAAACTGTTATTTCTTACTACTTTTTACCACCATAATCTATTCTATAGCTGCCCCACATTGAACATGACCACACTGCAATGCACTGCTATTTTAGGAATGGTTAATGAAAAATATTAGATAATGGATGATTAAAAGTAACAACCCCCAGGATGATTATCCCACTTGCACAGCAATCTAGCACTTGCTGCATGTTTAGTGCAGCCCTTCAAAATGCACCGTTGTTTAACGCTACGTCACAGTTGGGTGTGGTCAAGTGCAGCAGGTTCTTTCACTTGTACAGGATTTATTGTTCCTTACAGCATCCTCAAAGACCTATCAAATCATCTAGGTGCTTACCCATTCCCCCATATGGATTTAGGCTTGGTTCAAGTTCTCATAGACATAATGATATACAATGTTCCTCTGGAAAACTCCTATTTTTACAGTGGTGTAGTTGTTTCCTTCCATTCATTTGACCAGTGCAGTGCCCGTTCGGAACATCCGATAGCTTGGCTCCCAGTATTGCTGCTTGCAGCGCTGCATGCGTTTTAGGAGTGCGTGCCTGTTCGGAGTGGGCCAATTGCTTGGCCCCAACAAAGTTCTGCTTGCAGCATTGTCAAGAACCGTGGATGTATTAGAAACTGTATCATGTCTGCCTACATGTTAATAAGATCTGAGAGCAGCCACAGGTTCACCTGTGCCCATCAGCATGCCATGAGTGCTCCTATAAGTACGAGTGGCCTTTGTTTTCACTTTGACACAATTCCCATGTACTGAAATAATGTTTGTGTTCAAGAGTTATTTGACTTTGCTCTGATAATATTAAGACAATGATTAAATGCATGTGCAAGGCTGTTTATGTCATGCATCTCCTTTTGTTTGTGTATTTGATGCAGTTACACTGCTTGATGAGGTTAAAGGGGAAGCTCATCTCAAAGTCCCTCTTTTCTGTCTCTCTCTCCCTGATTCTGGTTGCCTCACATCCATTGTCTAAATGTCCAGAGTCTTCATGCCTCGCCACAAAGGTCCTTCGATCTGGAGATCTGGACATTCTAATCCATGAGTGAGGATAACCTTGGCTGAGCCTACTCCTGTGGATGTAATAATGTGCTTGAATCTACTGGCCTACACCCACAACTTGGGGCCACAGCTGCTTCACAGCCTGATAACTGGGCCAGACCAGACAGCACCATAAGGTCTTTGGAGAGGGAGGGAGAGACCAGCCCCTACCTACTTAGATGCCTACCTAACAGATACAACAGGCTGGCAGCATGGTGCCAGAGAGTAGCCTACCAGTTGAGAGAGAGGCTCTTATCAGTCCCTGAGAGATGCTTTGGTCTGTTCGCTGTGGACAACATTTTGGACTTGTTCTGCAGAGTCTTGAAGCCATGCCCCTGCTGCCTAAACAGAGCTCTGTTTATTAATGTGTTATGTATGCAAATTGCGCTAAATTCGACAAAGCACTCCCTTAGGACCTAAGCAATACACGCACCAAGTGTGAAGTAGATCGGATGAGCTGTTCTCAAAATAAGCCAAGGACAAACAGACAGACATTGCTCGCTTTATAGTTAGATTCATTACATGACAACCCATCCGCAGTCTATTAAGTGCGGAGGAAAAAAAGACTAAAATATGGCAGCATCATCTCAGATTGTCTACAACTGTTTGAATAGGGTTTAAGATTAGAGGAGGACCAAGCCGGATTTGTTGTCTTGCCAATCGACAGGCTTGGCTCCAACAGAACCTGATCTGAATTCAAAGCTCCCCAGGAGAGCCATTGTGTCTGTCTTTCAGGAAGGCCTGTATCTGCAAAGCCTCTCAGCATCTGATGACTGATGTCCAAGATCAACGGTCACCTGTCAACTTGTGATCCAGGTGTTAATCAATAGATTTCATATCCTAAAATCAGCTCTGCCCCTCAATGCTACACACGGCGCCTTCTTTACAAAAACATATTTATTGCTATAATAGCTTGACTTATTAAACTGATTACATTAAAATACCTGAGTTATGTTAATTAATTAGTCCATTAATCAGCATGTTTGTGTTCTTTCATGAAATATGAATGTAACAGAAGTTTCCGTGGTAAATAAGGATAGCAAGACGTTAACCTACATTGAGTATTCATTTGTAGCTCACATTGTTCTTTTTTCAACAGAACATTTGAAGTGATAAAGGAGCAGTTCTGTGACTACTTTTACTTTTCAGTAAAAACAATCCACGGTAGGGATGCTCATTTTTAATTTTTAACTGATTATTAACTGTTTACCAACAATTTTAGTGTGTATTGTGCAGAAGTGTGCCAGCTGCAGTGTATGAGCACAACAGATAACTGAGTCCCCAGCGCTGTGTGTAGTATTGCGGACATGCAACCAGTTTGCCAGTAAAAGTCCGCCACCACCACCGTGTCATAGTTTAGTTTAGCAGGTTGTCAGCTGTGTGTCTGCCTGGTGTAACAATACTCTGTCGCCCAGCGTAGCTTTAGCGATTGTCCAATAAAACGTATGTGTGTGTGTGTGTGTGTGTGTGTGTGTGTGCTGTGCTATGTTAGTAGCTGTAGCGTTGTTGGTGGCTTTGTGCTCACCGTTGTCACACACATACGCTCTGTCAGCACGGCATAACCTCAGTGAGTTTCCGACAGACTTGTGTGTGTGTGGTGGCAGTAAGTGTGGGTTAGTCGGTGGCATTATAACTGTGAACGTAGCTCTAGCAGACGGGGTGTGTACAGTTTATTTGTCGGTGAATAAATGCTACAAGGCTACAACTTCTCCACTCTGTGCTCCGCTCAGGACCAGAGCCTTTTTTTTCCAACCCGCTACTCTGAGTTTTGCTCAGCTTTTTAATGAATTATTACTATTTATTTCAACCATTTAACCGATAGCGTTAATCGTTTAAAATTCATTAAGGGTTAAAGGGTCTATTATTAACATCCCTAATCCAGTGTCATTTGAAATACGCACGGCATCCTGTCCTTGTTGTGCCAGACTCTTAACAGGTAAACTGAGACCATTCAGCCATCCGATTCCCAGACTGGATCCTTGCGTGAAAAAACCTTAAGCTTTGTTGAAAACTGTCATTCTCCTTTCAAAGCAAACAGTGACTCACCTCCAAATGCTTGGTGCAGTGCCAACTCAAACATATATTAAGATGTAGCATACCAAACCAGTGGCATGATGCGGAGAACTCCTGACAGCTCTAGCAGGTGAGAGAAGAAAATGGAAAAAAAAAAAAAAAAAAACAGGCAACTAAATTGCTGTTGCACTCTGTAATTAGCACGTCTAAATGATGTTAAGGCAACATTTGCCCTGTAAGTACACAGGTTGGGAAGAATAATGAAGTGTGGTGACGACAGTCTTCAAAAAGGTTTAGCTTTTTTAATGGATCATTAAATAATTTTTAAGAGGAGAGTGAAATACTGCACCCTAACTTATTAACTCGTCACGGTAAAGCAAGCAGAACTGAACTTGTGTTTGTCTGCCTTTGCTTTTTTTTTGTCTTCTTCCTATTGTGTGCGAACTGAAGTCTAAAGAAAGAGCAAATACTTGTTGCATGAAACAAGTATCAAAGTATCAGCAATAGAAAGCTGAAGATAAAATAAAATCTGAGAGGCAGCTATATATATTGGGGGCGGCAGTAGCTCAGTCCGTAAGGACTTGGGTTAGGACACGGAGGTCACCGGTTCAAGTCCCCCATGGACCAAGATCAACTGGTTGCTGGAGAGGTGCCAGTTTACCTCTTGGGCACTGCCGAGGTGCCCCTGAGCAAGGCACCAAACCCCCAACTGCTCTGGGCGCTTGTCAGGAGCATCCCCATCACTCTGACATCTCTCCATTGACATGTATATGTACTGTGTGAACAACAGAGTGTAAAACTGAATTTCCCCACTGTGGGACTAATAAAGGAATATCTTTCTATCTTTCTTTCTTATATGTGGATGCAGTAGTGGAGACAGTGGTGGGTGAAACTCGGACCATTTAGGGGGGTCCGTGTGCTTGAGGCTAGAATAAAATTTAAACGCCTCAATCTGGTGCACTTTGAGAGCAAAATGGAAAGGCTAGATCTATGAAGAATGCTTCGCTGAGAAACTGCGAAACAAGAACTCTGCGGTCCCGGGAAGCGGCAAGGTCTGGGCAAGGCAACTCAGGGTTGGAGCCGTGAACCACCTTCACCCCAGCCCTTTCC
Organism: Pterois miles; assembly: GCA_947000775.1. Taxonomy (NCBI): domain Eukaryota; kingdom Metazoa; phylum Chordata; class Actinopteri; order Perciformes; family Scorpaenidae; genus Pterois; species Pterois miles. Next base: position 3,606,161 of record CAMQGK010000552.1, read on the forward strand.
AAGCCGGTGCACCAGAGGAAATACGATACGATGGTCAGCCAGCACCAGAGAGACGTCTCCTCGCCATGTTGAATCCCTCCAGCAGACTGCGCGGACCCCACAAGTCCTTGAGAAGTGTAAAAAAATTAGGCACATTGTGAAACCAGGTCTACCTAAGACTGTAGTGTGTCAGACCACTTTGATTTCATTTGAGTTAGGTTACACAATAGTGTAATGATTATGATTGGATAAAGTTGTACCGTGTTATGCTGTATAGACATTATCACTATTAATACTTGGCTTAGACGTTACCATTTTATGACAATAACATCTGAAAGTGGGGGAACAAAAAGTTTTGTTGTCCCGTCCATTCCTATGTGTGGATACTACTTTGAGATAAATACTCATTTAAAATTGATCTGAAATTCTCTTTCAGTGTGAAGCTTTTTATTAATTTAAGTTACTATGAGGAACTTTTAACTTGACTGATGAAACAGTCTCAATTTAATACTGATGCTATTATATCCTATATAAGCAAATGAGACCATCAGCAGCAACATTGGCTATTTCTATATTAATATACAGTATATTAATGCAGCGCTGCCACCTCTGACCTGCAGTCGGGGCTCCAGTTGGGGAGCAGAGCTTCGCCTCAGTGCTCCGCCGGTCCCCACTCAAGGGAAGGGAGGCGTGGAGAACCAGAACTAAGCAGGGTATGCTGTCCCTGCTGCAGTAAAATGAAGTTTTAGTAAAGAGATTCTGGTGTAAAGAAACACTATCACTTTTGTCCACAGGGACTGCCAAAATCAACACAAAATGAAAGATTTGGAATCGCACTGGCAGAAGATGGAAACCTGTTGTATGTTGTCAGTCAAATTCTGCCTGCAGTCTTTACTTTCGACTGCTTATAAAGTAGGAAATCCAGAGATTCAAGCACTATCAGCTTTTAATATTCTTACATGTCACTTTGGATAAGCTTAATGCTTTAAATAAAAGTGATGACTAATTACTTGGACATTTGTCAACCAGCGATACAGGATTGACGCTGACACCTCGCTGAATACTGGTCTGAAGGAATTCAGAGGTTTTTAATCCTTGCTTTAGGTTATAATCAAGCACACAGGTGTGGGTCCGTCGGGAACCATGTGTCTCGTTGGGAAAAGATCCCAGCCTGATCACGCAGGGATTTCATGTTGGCAACATGTGTGAGCCTACCTGGGGTGGAAGTAACGCCCAGAAGCAGAGGCTTAACGCCTTCTGGGCAGTGGCTGTTTGCTGACTGCGCACATTTGAATTGCACGGCACAACAGGGGAGTAATTGGTGTAGGATCCCATTCAGGCACATTCTTTGGCATGGGATTTATTGTGATGTGGTTTTAAATAAAGAGAAAGTTCTGTTTTATTTGGTTTTTACATGCTTACTAAACAGAAAACCGAAACATCAGTGTTTAGTGTTCTGGCAGTTTCTAGGATGCTGCTCCTGTCTTTCTTTGTTCATTCATACCCAGTACTGCCTTTGTGTAATACAAACAAGCAGCTTCAACTTATTGTATGCTAGAGGATTTATTTTGATTCAGAGAGTATAGAATAGCAAGCCTTTATGTAATTGGTACAGGTTGCATCACTAGTGTTTTATGTAATTCAGAATATCTTGGATCATTTCTTTAGTCAAACATGCCATCTATCCAAAAACTGCTCTAAGAGACACAGAGGGACCCGTCGGAGGATTCCTTTGTGTGTCTCCCACCTCTCACCTGTCTCTGTGATAAATTGGACACATCTGGCATTTCCCCCGAGGCAACCGGCCACTGTATGTGCTTGCCAACAGCGTCTGCATGCTTTTGTTCAATCTGTCATCAGTGCTATCTTTTTTTTTCACCAAAGGAAGAATTCTCTGTAAAGGTGTTTCCTTCACCTGAAAAGTTGCAAACACCTCCCACTTCATTACTGAGACTATACGCTTACATCTGATCTTACAGAAGAGAGGAAGATCAGTGGCAGGCGGTTCCTCTCCTGGGAGATGCTCCATGGCTGCTCTCGGCCCAACCACCTCTTCTCCTCTGGTTAGAAATCAAATGAAAAGTCAACTCGTTGTGACAGCAGCTATCCCTTTGCTGAAAAGAGCCTGTACATAGGGGCAGGGGAACATGGGGGTTGCTATCGTGCCTTGAGGCTGAACCCAGACCTGTGTCGAGGGTTAAGTGCTTTGGGCTGAGACTACTGGAAGCCAGATGAGTCTGTTTTGCGTGTCTCCATGTTAAACCGCAAGGCTGAGAATGGCTGTGAGCTGTGTGTTAGCTGTGATAAATGATAATGTCTGCTCTGCTCCATTCTTGTCAATCATGCTTTTATTGTGTAAGTAAGAGCAGAGCTTCAAGTTTTTAAGTTTTGGCTCACCGCTTTAAAATCACCACCTCCCTCTTCTCGCTTATTCCTTGCTCTCCTTTTTCAGAGATTGCGAGAAAAAAGATTATTCTTCAGCTGACATATTTTATCATGCCCTAACTACACTGTAAATTATGCATCTGGTTTGCCGCTCATTATTTTTAAGCAGCATCGAAACAAGGGACCGTTCTCCGGCTATAAGTCCCAACGCCTTTCATTCTCTTCTTCTTCTGCCTTTTCTCCCCCCGTCCTTCCGTTTCCTTACTTACACTGTACTTATCAGCATCATTACAGAGTCTAAATCCACTATCACAGAGCTGAAGTGATGAAAACAACAATGTCTTGTGTTGGAGGGCAAAATGACGGGATTTACACAGAGAGTTTCTGATCAGTGGGATTTAAGATCAAAAATATGCTGACTGGGAAGCTTACTGGCATGTTATGAGGGATGGGGGGTGAACTCAAATTATTCATACACATATGTAGGCTTGGGATACACGAGAATGTGAATTCATAGTGTTTAACTGTATAGCTCACACCCATGAAATAATCATTAAGGAGCTTACACTTATACCAATAAGTTATTGAAATTGTCTCCATATCTTTGCAGTTTGTGTATGTGTGCTTAGCTGTGTAAAACGTGTCTGCGAGTGAACTCATCCCATGTGCATGTGAACTCATCCCATTAATTCCACTTCCCACAATCCTCATTTACATGTTACAAAATATGAAGGAGGTAAAACAGCAACATGCTTCCTCGCCAAAACTGCAACTGAACAAGCGGCAGAAGACACAGCGCTGCATAGCCATGTTCAGTCAAGTGAACACTGGGGAGAAAAAAGTGTTTATTTGGTCCATGTAAAGAAACAGTACCATCACATTGACAAGCTCATCCATTTTCATGAGGTGTCTTCAGAGGCAAAAAAAGGACACAAATCTGAATACAGAAATGGAAATTACAAATGCATGAGATTTCTTAATACTACCTCCTACCACCCCAACCCTTCTTCTCTCCTTCACTCTCTCCTACCTAATCCCCCGTTCTCTCAATGCTCTGTTTCGTCTTTTCCCCAGTGTTTTCTTTCTGTGTCAGTCTCACTCATTTTGTAAAACCCCTCCCTCTCCTCCTTGGTGTAATTGCCCATCTCATTCTGCAGTTTTTGGTTTTAGTTTTTTTTTTTTCTTTTTTTTTAGTGCAAAACATCCATCACTTCTGAAACTTAGTGTCACCATTTGGACATGTTGAACTTTTAACCACAGCAAAGCAACCTGAGACACTTTTTTTTAATGCAGTTTGAACTTTAAGGCTGGGGTTCCCAAAAAAAAAAAAAATGAGGGGAAATTATACCTATGACACAATAGACACTTTTTTGTCTTCATTAGGGTACAGGAAGTATTTAGGGGGACATAGCAGGTCAACAGTAGATGTCACATAGAAGTGGTGTACATCATCTGAAAGCTGGTAACCTGAAGATTAATTTGAGGTATTGCTCAGTACTGTGTCAAGTTCTTCTTGTCATAATTCAGAAATAAATATTAGCGAATGTATGAGTTAATGAATTATTTAAAAGAAATTGTAAAAGTGTATGAGTGCTTAGAACATTATTATCAAACTAGATAATTTCCATTCAAATGCTCTATTATGTCTCATATGTTGTTGCAAATTTTGGTTTGATACCACTTGTTACACAGGTTTGGTGCTAAATTTAACATTTTTGATTATTGATTAAAAATGATCAATAATCCCCCCAAAATACAATGTTAAGACACCAAGAGCTTGAGGGACACCATAGAAAAAGCCATGCTGTGATTTGGTTTCAAAAACTTTTGGCATTTGGAGATTTTGGCAAGAATTGCATTTTTCAGCAACTGGATGGCGAGCACTTCTGAAAACTGCTCAGAAAGCCCCTTCCTTTCAATCTAGCTAGGAAAACCATCCATTCTCTGAATGTGCTGGTCTCTACTTTGTAGCTGTAAAGGCACACAGGTCATTTTACTACTATGGGGACTAACATCATCACACATAAATAGAACTGGATTCATTGGATCCATAAGCGTCTCGGCTTTACTGTCATACCTAATTTATGTAATTTCAAGAATGTTTAGGGATCCCAGTATGCAGAAATGTTCAAGCATACCATTTTAGTATGGGCGAAAATAACACATTTATACTGCATGAAAACTTGAACCCATTTTCATTCATATATCTTGAGGCCAGAGGTCAAGTGACCCCTCTGAAAATGGCCATGCCTGTTTATCCTTGCTAAAATGGAGCCCAACTTTGAAGCCTTATTCTCAGCATGGTTCGTATAAATGGATTCCTTAGGTATTTTTGTTTAAGTTGATATCTGTGTTGTCACTCTATTATGAGTAATGAAATATTGCAATAATTACCATAGTAACCAAACTCACACAAACAAAAACATGATAATAAATAAGAGATGAGCCTTGCTGGCTCACTGACAGACCTACAATAGGTGATGCCTAATAACATGTATGATATACAGTAACACAGAGAGATAATGTATTGGGACGCTGTATGGACATATTACCTCTAACTGAACATGACGTGGGTACGTGTCAGCAGCAAAATTAGTTTGATTGCATTGTTTTCTATTCCAGTGTCCTAACTGGCTGAGAGTAACGCAGCACTGTGGAGTGTCTTTTATCAGATGCTGAAGTGTTAAAAGCACCACAATGGACGAGAAACGACTGGTTTGTGAAATTGAAATACCTAAATAAGAGGAAGCTGGCTGGAGGGAGATAGCAGGAGATCATCTGAAGGTTTCCAACTTGCTGTTGGCTATATTGTAGCCTATGTAATTTCCAGTAAATATCACAATATAAAATATGTGTATTCTGTTTTAAAAGTAGGCGACAAACATAGGAAGGTGGTAAGTATCACCCATCTTTTAAATGCTTACGTTGCCAGCTCCACTCTGATCTTGAGCGCACAGCTGATGGCATGTGGTTTGTTTACATGATGTGACAGAAGTTCATGTTTTAACAGATTCAGTGTGGACAGAGAGCTCCACTGTTATTATAAGTAAATAACAAGACCACAAAAAGTTATCTTGTTGGTTTCTTATTCTGTCAGACAGAAGAAGACACAACAAGGTTGATATTATTACTTCTGTGTTATAATAGAAGCTATAGATAATCCCTACATGCATTTTTGGCTACAGCCACTAGGGGGATCAGTAAGGCCCCCGACCAACGCAAACTGCACCAATGGTCAATACGGTTATTTGAGTAAGTTAATAGCTTTTGGTCAACATTATTAACGTTTACAGAGCTGCATCTTGTGTGCCTCACTGACAAAAGAGACATGGCATTAAAAGGGATTGGGTGCATCTGATGCATTTAACTCCATCTGCCGCATTACTGACTACAGCTATTGATTTTCTTTTCATGATATGGAGATTCATTCACAAAGAAGTGGCCGTCTTATCCCTGATAACTTTTTAACCTTGAGAAATATGCATGCCCAGGCAGTCCAGAAAGCACATTGTGTGTATGTGTGTGTGTATCCAGGACTAAATTGATGAACTGGCATGCATTAGCATAGTTCGAGTGTTCCCCTAGGGAGCGCCAGTAGCTTGGAGCAGTTGTGTTGGTGTTGTGTGAGCGTGCATGTGTCCGTGCGAGTGTGTGGGAGAGAGACACCTCCTCTGTATGTGTGTGCCTGCGGCCCCTCTTGTGCAGGTGGGTGGATGCATGTAAGCCTGTCAAGAGCACTTGGAGAGGAGCTGCCAAGGTGAGAGAGATACTGACCCTGGCCACCTGTCCCTGACACCCACCTCACAGCTCTCTTTCCCTCCCCACCCTCCGCCTCTCAGTCCTTCCTTTACACACAGCCATTGCTCTTTACACAGGTGATTGATTGAGCCAGATAGACCAGGCATTTAAGGCTGACGGGGGAGGAACAGGGAGGGGGTGGTGGATGAATGACCGAGTGGCGAGGCCTCTGTCCTGGCTTAGTCAGGTCTGACCGAGAGACAAGCAGACAACACCTGCATCCGGCTGTGGCGTCACCTGGCTAACGTGATGTGGTGAGGAATGTGGTAAAAACTGCTCAGCGCTGTGAGACTTTTGCCACTCTGACTTAATCATGCACCATTAACGGCCATGATTGGGGGCGGCAGTAGCTAGTCTGTAGGGAGTTGGCTTGGGAACCGGAGGGTCACCGGTTCAAGTCCCGACATGGACAAGAACTGAGTGTGAACTGGTAGCTGGAGAGGTGCCAGTTTCCTCTTGGGCACTGCCGAGGTGCCCCTGAGCAAGGCACCAAACCCCCAACTGCTCGGGGCGCTTGTCAGGAGCAGCCCCATCACTCTGACATCTCTCCAATTGTTGCATGTATATGGACCCGTTTGTGAGTGTGTGTATAAGTTAACAGAGTGAAAAAATTGAATTTCCCCTAGCGGGACTAATAAAGGAATATCTTCTTCTTCTTCTTCGGGGCTGAGTGAGATGATCTGAGGTGATTTCATATGACGGTGCAGATCGAGATCTTGTCAGAGAAGTACTGTAACGTGCCAGGACACATTTCTGAGATGCATTCAGATGATTTGTTTTTGCAACACGAGCCTCATTTTTCTTCTTTTTTTTCGTCTGTAGGAAGAGGTTTGTCTGTCATCCTCAAGTCACAGTGATTTCCGTTGATTTTTTTTTCTTCTTTTCCACCTAGTTTCCGAGCTTAAAGGGCCTTGTTGACATGAAATGGGGTGAATCCTTGCCGGATGAAAGGGAATACCTTGTCTGGTTGCAGAACGACACAGGGTTGGTGCCGTTTTCAAAAACTCTGCAGACTTGGCATGAAAATGGCCACCCCCACACTCAGCCCTCTGTGTTTATGCTTCTCTGAGACTCGTGAAAATAAACACTCTCCCTGGCAGCTGAAGCACCATCAGCTCACTGCCACATAACGATTAAACACATCTTTTGGAGTCATAATAGAGGATATAAATCACAAAAGAAAACACAATTTTAAAGGGGTTTGTCCTTACAAATATAAAACTAAAATGGAGCCACTTCCTGGGGTTGCCAAATGCATTAGCATGACATCTTCTGGAAAAAAAACTATTTTGTTGTGTAATGACCTATTTCCATTGTCACTGTAGTTAAACGGGAATTCAGATTTCCGTATGCTGCACTGAACGGTTGTTCTTGAGAGAGAAAAAGCATTTGCTGCACATCATCCATGCAAGACATGTGATTCATGTAAGCTCTAAACGCTGCCCTCCGATCATTCAGTCTTCATTTAATCAGGTAATCTAATAAACTGCCATAAATGGGCTGAAAGAAATTGAACCTCTATGGTAAATTAATTTAATGTGCAAATGTAAATAGATAACTTCAGAATTGATGGATTGAATTGGGATTTTTGAGAAAGACAGCTTTGGGACAATAAATTATTTAAGGGAATATTGTAAATGTCAGATGCAAACCGTGTTGGAGAATGCAATTCCTGCTGTCCTCATACTGGGAGGGCATAACAATAGAGTCATACAAGATGCTATTCAGACGTAACAAGTTGATTGAGTCTTTTAGATTCAGACAGCTAACCATTGTGACCTTTAACCTCTTTTACCTGACAAACCTGGTAACAGCTGACCTGTGTTAAAACACTGCCTTCCAAAACTTCAGTACATGCTGTGGTGGTCTTTTTTTCTGAATTATTTGTAAAAGACAAGACCTTGACGCTACTGAAACAACACTCCAAGGGTATTTTGTCTCAACAATGTTTGTTAAGCCATGATTTCATTTATTCAGTTACAAAATCAAGGTTTGAGAAGTCATCTTATTACTTTCTAACATTTTTGACTGTACTTCATTTGGAGTCCAAATTATACAATTTAGTTGTTTTTAATTGATTTTATACAGTGCACAATGGTAGAATGTGATGATGCACAGGGTAAATGTCATGGCCAGAGGCTCCATTGGGTGCACATAGCCTCCTGTAGTGGATATCAGTAATATTTTATAGTCAGATTCCCTTTCAAGAGGTAGAAAATCCATTTGGCACAATTTGGGTATCCAAGTGGCCAAATGGAGAGTCCTCCTGGTCCTATCTGTACTAAAACCTTTGTAGAATCTGTGTGTTTTTGCGTTATTCATATCTGCTTTGGCACAGTTGTAGTCAAGGAGTTCCTGAATGAATTCAGTGGTATCTCTGTGCATGGCATCATTGCTATAATGGTCTTATCCACTGTCTCATCTAGAAAACACTTTAGACGAGGATATAATTATTTTCCTTTGGTTCATCACAATTTACTCTGGCATAGTAACAGTTACAATGGTACTTACACTGTGGGTGAATTCTCTGAGGTTTTACCTATCCATAGAGACTAAGATCATGCATATACAGTAGACCTGGTAGTTGTGGAGCTATTTTGAATTATTTTGGGGATGTCTGGCTAGGTGAACCACACCTTCCAGCACCATAGGTGCTTAAGAGGTTACTAACTTTAGTTAAAGGGACTTTTTATATAATCAGTGTTCAAATATTGACAGAAAAACTTTATTTGAGGCGCGCTGTCAATACTGTGTTAAGCATTCAGACCCATAGCTCATCACTGTGCAGGGCAGTAAGACACTGATTATACAGTATATGACATATATTCAGGTCATTGAAAGTCAACACAGATGGCGTCTGTCTCTCATTTAAATCTTCATCTCAGCCTTTAAGCTGTTCCAAATCACTTACAAGTGTCAAGTCAGAGGAGTGCAAAGGTCAGAAACACTGCTTAAACAAAGCAAAGACAACATGATATTGATATTTCTGTGGCTGTAGTAGAAAGGAGGAACTAATATAGAGGTGGGGGGGAGCGTTCACCCTGCACACACATTTTCATTTTTGAAGGGATTTTGTAGGATAACCAGTCACCACCGAGTCAGTCCACAGGGACACTTAAGCGCTTTGCTCAAGGGTACCCCAACTAGAGCTGCTGGAGAAAGGGAAAAGCTTGTTTCCCAGTCCAGAATTTCCTTGTATGATCCAGATTCAGCCTGATGACTCTCTAACCACATCCACAGAGATGCTGGCTATCTGTCAAGTGAGAGAAAAGTTAAAAGAGTGGTTTACTGAGAAGATGTGTTGTTTTTGAGTACAACTTACAGGTCCTTGGATAAAACATTACAATGATTGTTGTCGGATTAAAACAAACACTTTTAAATGGAGGTCACAGTGAGCTTGAAATAATAATTTTTACAGATGACTTAATGTTGGGGATGTCAAAGATAACACAACATTGTGTTTAGCAGCCAAATCCCAATGTGCTGCCATGGGGCATGACATGAAAACATCCACTATTTATTTTGCATTGCATTACACAGCAACATTTGTGCACCTTGAGCCAAAGCTGGATAGCAATGAGTAAACAAGGAGCGCTGCAGCAATGTAAAATCAAATCTGTAAGAGAAAGACAGTGCCGGGGACAAGGACTGAATGTCACAACTTTGTTAATAAAGGGAAATTAATTCTGTGATTGAGAGCACCTCTACAATAAAAACACATGTTCTATTAACTCCGGTGCTAACTGAGCAGACAAGCCACATCTGGTCTTCAACTTCAGTGTCAACGGCTACAAAAACATTATTAGTTCAGGAATTAATTAAGTAATTTAGCAATAATTACCAAACTTGTTATTCTTGATCACTGCTGGGTTTAAGGTGTCCTCTCTCTGCTCCATGGCTCAGTTCAGTCTGTTATTACCTGCCTCATTCTTTGTCAACATCTTTTCACTGCACTCAGTTGAGTTTTGCCCTATAGATCCACTGTACTTTAAACATGTGCCACTTCACGCAGTCTAAATTCACCATGCTGCACTCAACTTTTACATTAAAGCACAATGTGCCAGTCCATGTCATCATTTATTCATATGGGCTAACAGCAGTCTATGGGGAGCCCATGATCCCGTGGTCCGAGGAGATGCACTCGACCCACAGAAAGAAGCCTCTCCTTGCTCTTGCAAAATTGCATCTTTATGAAGGAATGAGGACAGGCCATTTTGTCACAAACACGGTTGTTGGCTCTTCAGGGACCGCCTTGGTCCTGTAATTGACTCTGAGACACTATGGCTGTCATGTCCCCTTTTCCCCAGCCGGGATGGTGTAAGGAGTGGAGAGCTGAGTTGTGGAGAGCCAGGGTTGGATTAAGAGGCTGCTGCAGTGAACACCATTAGCGCTGCTAAGACCCAATGGCTCTCTGGTGGGACAGCAGTGCTAAATGGACTACCACAGTGGCATTTTAGCATTGTGTTCCTCAGGGACTGTCACACTCATGCTTTTAGACCAGTCACAGCCCTCAAAGCCCTTAAGATGGAGGACCTGGGACATATTTGAAAGTATCACATACACATGTTGTGGGAGGGATACAATTTTATTGACTAGAGCGATAGTTTCATTGAAAACAGCAGGTATATTGCCTTTCTTTTATAATCTGTTAATACCATTAATCTGGTTTCAGCAGCTGCTTAAAAGCTTGAAATGAAATGAAAATCAATCACATACTTTTCAGATCCTAAAGGAACTCACATGTGGTCATTTTCTCCTCAGGTTGTCTCTGTCGCCACCATTTTTTTTTTTTTTTAAAGGGTTAATAATTTTTCAAAGAAGGCAATGTGTGACTTTATAAATCCCATGATATGTACCCAGGTTTAGACAGCTTACCACCTTTCATAGAGACAGGTGCATCAAAAGGTAGGATGTCCTGCTTAAGGGAGAGAAACGGTGCAAGACTGTCAGCCTTGAGATGTGTGTTGTCAAGGAGGATTTTGAATCCTCCGAGGACAGAAAGGGAAAAGCGTGCCTCTGAAGACGCATTTTTCAGGCATGCCATCTCATCTTCATCGTTGAAAAAAAAAAAAGAAAAATTAATTTACAGTATACTGGCAGAATAATCGGATTTAGGGAAACTTTTGTGCTACTTATGAAAGTCAGACAGAGGGAAAGGAAAGGAGGTGATGGGAAAAAGGGGGCAGCAAATACTCTGAAAGTACCTGAGCAGACAGTGCAGGAATTTCCAAAAAGTTATTTTCTATTTTAGTTAGGAAAAGTGTGTGTGTGTGTGTGTTTGTGTGTATGTACAAAAGTGTGTGCTTTCATCTGTGTGTGTATTTGTGAGAGGAGGGAACGTTGCGTTCACCTGTCGTTGACCTCTGCTGGCAGTGAGACAGGTGAGCTGCCGCATTATATTCAGGCACTGTGGAGTTTGGCCTGCAGAGTACTCTTAATACTCAAAAACTATCAAAACTGACACACATAGACACACATAAACACAAACACATTATTCTGACTTATCCATACCCATCATGCACTGTCTTGTTGGCAAGTTAAGCACTCCTCACAATATATTGTTTTTTATGAAGTAAAACAAAAAGTAAAAAAAGTATAAAGTATGTAAGTAAAAAGTAAGAAAACAACCGATTAGTCAGCTAATCAGCAAGTTTAATGTGATTGTATCGATGCCAGTTCATGAGAAAAAGATTAATGGGTGTTTTTTTTTTTTTTTTAACCATTATCTGACAGCACTGAATTGCCTCCACAGCCGTCTGAAGCTAGCAGGAGAGCTACTGTACGTATTGTTACATCTGCAGCCTCTAATTTGAAAAGTGGCATACCAAAGTGGAGCGCCATTATGCATAATGATCCATTGTGGTTATCTTGATTAAATCAGACTGAACCAACATGAGGCTGCTGCAAAATAAGCTCACAATCTCTGGGTTTCCTTTTCATATCAAAACAGGTTGTAGTTCAGTGTTCTGACAAGTGACTGCAACGCATTTCTGGTTAAATCTGATAGTGGTGAATAAAACCAAATCATTTTCAGGCAAAAGAAAAGAAAAATCTACAATCCCTTATTCAACAAGATTCAAATGGGGTGAGACCTGCAGGATCGTGGGCAATCCTGACTGACTTTACTGTCTTTCAGAGGCTTGTAGTAGGTTCAGTTGTAGGACTAGAGTGAAGCTACAGACATCATATGAAACTACAAATCCTAAGGAATCTATGTTATGCTCCCATGTAAAAAAGGAGGATACATAATGCTACAAAGTTAGACAAAATTTTAGCGAGGAAAGACTGGTAAGAGGTCCCTTGACCTCTGACCTCAAGGTATGTGAATAAGAATGGCTTCTATGGGTACCCACGAGTCTCCCTTTTACAGATATGCCCATTTTATGATAATCATATACATTGATTTTGGCAAAAAAATATTATTTTCATGCAGTATAAATGTGTTATTTTCACCTACTCTAAATTTGTGTTTTTGAATATTTCTGTATACTGGGGTCCCTAAACAGTCTTGGAATTGCATAAATTGTGTATCACTGTAAAGCTGAGACTCTTGTCAATCCATCCATCCATCCATTGTCAACCGCTTATCCCATTAGAGGTCGCAGGGGGGCTGGAGCCGATCCCAGCTGGCATTGGGCGAAGGCGGGGTTCACCCTGGACAGGTCGCCAGTCCATCGCAGGGCACATAGAGACCGACAACATAGAGACAGACAACCATTCACGCTCACATCCACACCTACGGGCAATTTAGAGTCATCAATTAACCTAAACTGCATGTCTTTGGACGGTGGGAGGAAGCCGGAGTACCCGGAGAAAACCCACGCTTACGGGGAGAACATGCAAACTCCACACAGAAGAGTCCCAAGCCCGGATTCGAACCTGCGACCCTCTTGCTGTGAGGCGACAGCATGATTATATTAGGCACCATAGTAACCATTTCATTATAGTGAGACAGTTTTTTAAAACTTGACCTTACTGTGTAAAATGACCTGTGGTGACCTCTAGGATAATCACAGCCTCATGAAACTTTACAGTCACAAACTAGAGACCTGGAGCATTCAGAGGATGGTTGGCTTTACTAGGTAGATTGACAATAACAGGGTTTCTGAGCTGTTTCCAGAACCAAAGTGCCCGCAATCTAATCACTGAAAAATACAGTTCATGTCCAAATGTCAACAGTTTTTGATACCGAACCACAGCACAGCTTTTTTAAAGATGTTCTTCAAGGCCTTGGTATCTGTGGTGTAATTTATCAATTTTCGAGTGGAAATACATGGTTAAATTTAGCACCAAATCTGTGTAACAAATGGTATCAACCCCAAAATTGCTCATGAGACATAATAGAGCATGGGAATCAACATCATATACTTCTATTATAATGTTTTAAACCCTTATACACTTTTACAGTTACTTTTTGCAGTGCTGAGCAGCATCACAAATTAATCTTCAGGTTTCCTGCTTTCCGATAATGTACACCATTTCTATGTGATATATACTGTTGACCTGCTATGTCCCCCTAAACACACACTGGACCCCCTAAAAAAAGATAAAAATGGGCTTATTGTGGGTCTCAGGGGGATAACTGCTTTACTTATCCAGCAAAATAATGTGACACATAATTTATTTGTTATAAAATCATGGTGACCAGACTTTATCTTCATCTAAATATATTATATATTCACCACAGATATAATAGATCACTTAGGTTTGCTGGACATTTGTGGTTGTATCATGTATCTGCTCTGATGTAAAACGTTTTCCTGCTCGGAGAATCTGGTTTTGGTCGTGTGGCTGCCTGAGAACAACACACACAGTCTGTTTCCATTTGGCATATGCACTTGCATAGGCCATCATTGTCCTGCTGCCTATAACTTAGCACTTTGTGGTGCTCATTGTGACTGCATATTTCAACCAGAACCCACAAGTTAGAATACCTTGCAAATGAGGGAAAATATGTGTCTCCTTAGCAGGGCTCCAGGCTTCACTGGCGTACACTAACAGCCTCACTGCTGCTGGTTGCAACCCCTCATATACCTCTTGATCAATAGTTTTACCTGTCATTCAAAGTAAGAGTTTGAAGCAAGCATCTGAATGTCAATATGATCCCACAATTTAAACCATATGCTCAATAAATCTGTTCTGCTCTGTGGAAGCAGAAGACATATCATTTACATTTATTCACATCATTTATCTCAGTTTATATCTTGGAACTTCATCTTTAGCCTGTAAAGCACACCCCATAGCTCTATGTATGTTTCTGACTCAATAAAAGACCATATGAATTTGTCTTGCAAATCCTCTGAGAGAAATATTCAGTTGGATATCTGCATGTCTGGTGAATGGGCCAATAAAGCATGACACGTATACGTCCCTCAGTACTTGTTGATATATCCACCAAGCAATGCCGTTAGATGAATAGTATTGATTTGCTCAGCTTGTTCAGTGGAGCAGAGCACCATTGGAGGCTATTTGAATGGAAGACAGCTCCTTTTAACAGGCACAGTCTGCCCTGGCCTCCCCGGCTGTTATTGGCATGCTACGCTTATCGATGTCTTAAACGCACACTTTGATTTCTCCTCCGTCTGGAAAGTCTGCACCGTTTAAAACTTTTAATCAGTTGCATGCTCATAGTCGGGGGTTATGTAGACCTGAAAGAGTGCAGTAAACTTTGTCTAACCCTTTCACCAAAGCTGCAATTTAACCAACACAGAACATAACACTCAAGTTCATTATTGAGGTTGGACTTAAGTTTATTTCCAAAGCTTTCACTTATACATTTAGTTAAACCTCTGAGACCCACAATAGACTCATTCTTTTCTTTTTTAGGGGGGTGCAGGAGGTCTTCAGGAGACGATAGCAGGTCAACAGTAGATGCCACACAGATGTGGTATACATCATCTGAAAGCTGGGAACCTGAAGATTAATTTGAGGTGCTGATCAGCACTGCGTGTTGTTCTTCTAGTCATGAATCAGAAATAAACCCAATACACACAATTATTTAAAACTAATTGTAAAAGTGTATAGCATTTAGAGTACTAAATTTAACCTTTCTTTTACCATTCGAAATGGCCAATAATCCCTCCATAATAACACATTAAGACACCAAGACCTTGAGGAACACCACAGAAAAAGACATGCTTTGATTTGGAGATTTCTTCTGGTGAATTGCATTTTTTGGCGATTGAATTGCAAGCACTTCTGTTTTGCAAACTGCTCAGAAGTCCCATTATTGTCAATATTATTAGGAAAGCCATCCATCCTCTGATCATCTGAATGTTCTAGCTCTCTAGTTTGTGGCTGTAATGTTTCATGAGGCTGTGATTCTCCTAGAGGTCACCACATTTTGTATGGTGAAGTCAAATTTCAAAAAATGTTTTCTCTACAATGAAATGACTACTAAGAGTTTCAGCTTTACAATAATACCCATTTAATGTAATTCCAAGACTGTTTAGGAACCCCAGTGTGCAGAAATATTCAAGTACACTGTTTTTAGAACAGGCAAAAATCCCACATTTATATAATAATTTGGCTCAGTACACCATTCCAGTTTTTCCTAAAATTTTGCCCACATTTGGAGCGTTATTTCTCCTTCTTCCCAACAAGCTAGCATGCCATGGTTGATATCAATGGACTCCTAGGTTTTCCAGTTTCATATGATATCTGTAGTATCACTTTCAAGCCCTAAAACCTACTAGAGCCTCTGAAAGACAGTAAAGTCAGTCAGGATCTCGCGTCTCAGGGGGTCAACAAGGTTAACTCCAGGGTTAAAAATATATGCGAAGAATCATGTTTTTATCTTACCATCGATGAAAACTCAGCAGAAAAGAGTTTCAGAGGTGATCAAATTAGTAATTTGTCTTATACAAGAACAATGGTAAAAGGTGAAGGGAGGTTGGAGTGAGTCTAGGGGAGGTAGGTTGGCTCTGAGTGGGCTTTTGAGTCAGGAATAAGAGCTCTCTAATCACCAGCAAATGAGCAAATGGACAAACATGTGGCCATGGCGCTGGTTGTTTTGTAAATATTTAAGCTGGGGAGTTGTAAAAGGAGATTGAGGAGAATGCTGGGGGGCACAATTAGGACTTTTATCACAAAAGCCACCCCCCACTCATTTCTATCAGCCAATGGCACTGCACCCAACCCCCTATTCTTTACATCCTAAATATCTGTGACCCAGAACCCCCCCTGCCTCCAAATACCCTCTTTAAGAAAGCTGTCAGTCTCCCAAAACTTAAGGGCGCCCACTTTACGGAGAGGCAGCAGAGGTGAGGGGTCAAAGGTTAACTGCAGCTCTTTGGGCTGAGACGAACTCTGATGACAAGTTGTGTTGCCAACAGTGGAGGTCAAACAGACCCTAGAGGAGCTGTGGGCTCTTCATCACCTTAACTGCAGGAATAACAATTAATTTGTCAAGTTGCAAACGGGAGGGCTTCATTTGGTTGGCACATATACAATCTGTGGGAGTACTTTTATTATTTTCAGATTCAACAGAATATAGCTGTGGATTTTTTTAGTTTAAAAAAAAGAAATGCCAATTTTTCATGCTTTTCCTAAAACAATCAATTATTGCATTAAACGCTAAAGGGATTAGTTGATAAGACAACCAATGGTGCCATTTATTTTCAATTTTTAAAAAAATACACAGTCGAGAGACACAGTGTTGCATCTGCTAATGCGTGGCCTTTGATTATTGATGGGCCATTTGCGGACAGCCCTAACAGCACAATATGTCTCGCCATTACTTTCCTGACCTCATTCTGGCTTGGGGACAACATTATTCATGTGAGAGCCGGAGGAGAGGAAGAGAAAGAGAGATGAGACCTGTGGGGGGAAATGGTGTGAGTGTGTGGAAGTAACAGAGGTCTGCAGAATTACCATCAATAACCCACCTCCTCTCCTTGTGCATAAAGAGGAGGGAAGGTGGGAGGAAGGGAATAAGGAAGTGAAGGAAGAGTGACAAGGGTGCTGAAGCGGGGTCAGGGAAGGGCAACTTCAGAAAAAAAAAAAGCACAGTCCAAATGCTATTTTTACATTCCTCTTTCCTCCCCTCTCCGCAGCTTGGGGTAATTTAAGAGTGTCCAAACCCAGACAGTGTGAGAGGGAAGAAGCATTCATCACCGAAGGAAGACACCAGTGTTCACAAGGAAAGAAGAATGAGGACCCCAAGAGAGGAAAGAGGGAGAGGGATGGAGGCAAGTAAGATAGGTTGAGATAGAAGGAGGCACGGCCGGCTTGCATCACTGCCCACTGATGTGTGTGTGTCTCTCTCTATGTCTCTTGATACTTGTATTGTATTAATCAGTGTGTGTGAACTGATGAAAGGACTGTGGTGCGACATTCATGAGGACTTACATCTGTCTCTAGCTTGAGCCTCTACTGATCCAGACTCATCTGGTTCATATACATCACTAAATATTTAGTTGTAATCTTCCTAAACATATTTAAATGACTTTATGGCTGCTCTCTATAACACAGATGTCCTGCAGATATATCTACTGATCAGCAGCTCATTGATAACCATTGCTGTCACTTTGGAATAAGGCTGTTTATTATTTATTGTGGTATGTATCATTTTCCGTAATTCAAGACCATTAACATGGCCATGGCTACAGTACACACTGGTGAATCAGACTACTTCTCTTGGACTACAAGCGAGCATTGCATCTGTGTGTCCCTCGGGATTTGCGATCAAGGGCCCAAATACTGCATAATATATATATTCAAACCTCGGACCACACCGGGATGGATGGGCAAAAACTTGCTGGTCATTAGGCCAAACGTTCTAATTAGACAGACCATTAGAAAAAGAAGCTGGACTTGTCCTTCTACGAATGACAATTAATTACTGCATCCCAAATTCCCAAAGTGATGTATGACTTGCAGACCTTTACCTGTGCAGAACTGAAAATCATCATAACTAAATTGTCATGCTTGTAAATTAAATTCAGTTCACCCTGATGATGAAACTCACTCTGAAGGCAAGATAACGGTGCAAACACATGATGGGCCATTTAAACCGGAGAAACTGAGAAGCTTTTCAAGTTTCTACATTTTCATCCAGATTGTTCTATGCACATCAGTAGTGGCTGCACTACAGTCTTCATTGTGGTGCTGCACTGCACATTGTGAGCAAAGATCAATGTAGCTTTTTCCATACATACAACTATATAATGGCTTTTCTGGCTTTGCGTGTGACTCAGATCCGATGTTTCCATGGCTTTTCTAAGAAACAGAAGCATTGTGTTGATTTTCTTACTGAAACCCAGTCTCCAGTTAAATCCCAGGGACAGCAACTTACATGTGACTTGGCATTTAAATCCTGTGCCAGTCAGATCAGAATTTGGCAATAGTATAACCAGCATGGTGGACACACAATGAGACACAAGGAGGAAAAACAAAAAACTCTTAGCATTTTTGAAGGCACCTCATTTCAGTTCAAACTTGGCTCCCATCAAAACAAAATGTGTTGAGGTAACATCTGGCCTTCAGTAAACACTGCTCTTTTAGACATGACAGTTGTGTTGTAGTGGTGTCAGATACAGTGTGCAGTACGTACAATACACGTGACATGCTTGAATAGCAGAGTTCAGCATGAGGTCCTGTGCTGAGAGCGTGGCCTTAGGTGTCTGTTATGTAGTTGTTGTCAAATCTTGATGAAAGGATAAGGTTTGAGAGGCACAGAAAGAGATTCCAGTGCACACTTCAACAGAGGAGATGAGATCACTCTGCTTGTCAATTTCTGCTCATAATCATGATGTCAGGTACATTGTAAAAACTGATGGGTCTCATGGGTTCTCCAGTGGAGGAATGTCCTAGAGGCTGCCTTCTAACACAGCAAATTAAAATGTGTCATACCAATGTTACCATCTCCGAAAGCAGCCATGCATAAAGCTTGCTGATTCCCACCAATACACAACATGTCATGATTACATTTCCGTTATTAGCATACATGCATGACTGGTTGTGACAAGTGGGGAAACTGCAGACGTGCTTGCACAAACCTCAGATTTACCACAACCTGTGTAGTATTCGCAGACTTTAACCCCTACATTTTATGACTGAAACTGAAATGTTGTACATACATAGTGGGTGGTTTCATCTTCTAGTGTGTTCTGTAAGCAAGCCACAAGTATGTTGTCCACAAGAGAGGGCTGGAAACTGTGTACTGTGAGTTCCTTAACTGAGCTGCATTAATAACATAAATGAAAGAATGCACTTTTGATATTAGTAAGTGGCAGCCTCTGGTGCTGAAAAATGAAGCCAGTGCGGAACTGCCAAAAGCTGCCGTTCTTTAAAGGTACAAAAAAGGGTTTCATCTCTGTATCTTATTTCTTATTTGACCTGTGCGTCCAGCTTCAGATCGTGTCCAGCCTTACACCCAGGTTAGTTGCTGTCTGGGTCAGGTGTTGGCTCAAAGGGCCGTGATCAATATTCATTTTGGAGGTGACACCTGGACCAAACAACATGACCTCAGTTATGCATTCAGGTGCAAAAAGTTCATGGACCACCAGGCCTTAATTTCTGCAATGCACTCTAAAAGACAATTAATGGACCGAGCATTCCCCTGTTTTAGCAGCATGTAAATCTGGCTATCGTCTGCATAAAAATGAAAAACAACGCCATGTTTTCATATGTGATATGAGTATGGATTCTAAGATGAGCAAGTACAAGGAAAATAGCAGTGGACCATGAAAAGAGCCTTGAAGCACTTCACTGCAGAAGACTCACAAGCTCCAACACGGATACAAAAACTTCTCTCCGATAGGTAGGATCTGAACCAGGCTAAGGTAACACCCTGAACACCCACCCTGTTCTCCAGACGAGACAGGAGGATCTGATGGTCCACTGTGTCGAAGGCAGCTGTTAAGTCCAACAGAACCAGGACAACACAGTGGCCAGTGTCTGTGCCTAACAGTATTAAGAGAGTCCAGTGGGTCAGCACACTTGACCACAGTTTAAGCCGACTGGGAAATCCACCCAGCTTGTTGGCTCTGACCGGTAGCCTGGCCTTGTGCACCACAATCCCAAATCCCAAATACCTAATTTGGCCACTGACCTGACATTGACATTTATTTGGCCTGGGTGTAAAACAAACAAAGGCTTATGTCAATCATTCCCTCTTCATCCAGTTCCAAACCTGGACACATAAGGAAACGGAAAAAGTGTCTAACTACTGTACAGCCACAGAGCAGTTTTGAAAGATTGATAAAAAGGGAAAAAAAAGGAAGAATGGATGAAGTTGAGGTTGAAAGGTGCCTGATGTTATGTTGTGTCACTGTTGTTTCTGCTTCTTTCCCTCTCTTAGTCCAATTAGAAACTGGGTCTTGGCACTCGTTGCTGGCAGCACGGTGTTAACTTAATGTGGCATGAAAAAATCATTATGCCACACTACAGATGGGCCCAGCCATGCAGAGGAACCTTTGCGCTCCTTTCAGAAAGCCATTTTAAACAGGGGCACTAATAAAACGGAGACCCAATCATTTACTGATGACAACGATGTGTAACAGGGCGCCAAGGGTAATGGGAGAGAGGGGCTGAAGGGGAGAATGAAAGCGTTGAGTCTCAAATAGACAGCTAAGAGGGGAAAGATTAAGAAATTAAAAGTAGACACAGGAGAGACCAACGGTTAAGCTTCGTTTACTCAACAGCAAAGAGGGATGAGTCATGCTTTCTTGTGGGTTCGGATTCTCAGTATTTCTGCCACCTCAAAAGAAACATTGAGTATTTCTTTTGAGGGTCTCAAGAGGTCAAGGTCTGTGTTTGATTCCCATCCAAATCCAAGTATTGATCTGTGTAATAAATCCTTCAAAGCAGTTTTAGGAGGGCAAAAAACCTTTCTCACAAACACCAGCTCTCATTCTGAGATTCTCCTAAAACATTTCTTCTGTGAAAGATGGGGCCGGGAAATTAAAGACAGTAAAAAAATGTAATAAATCAGGAGTGCCCTAAGGCAGGAAATAAAAAAAAAGAATCCTTTGAAGGTTGCCGCAGATGGTGGCTTCATGATAACCTTTTCACCCTTGTGCCCTTGGGGTCCAAACAGGCGAAAAGCATGTAAACATGTTTTATTACAACATAAAACTCAGAGGAGGTCATTGCATGTCTGGATTTCCTTAAGCACTTTTTATTTTACCAGAGGAAGGCATGTTCTCTCTGAGCTCTTAAATGCAATGACCATAAACATGTATGACTGAGTGCATGTTAATGGCAAAGAGGTTAGGGAGTAATGGACTGAGTGAGTATCAGATTTAGCTGCTAGCAGCCTCATGGTGGTGATATTCTACATAGTGGATTGTGGTTGACTACTTCCTACTTAATCTTGATCTAACGTCCCTTTAGAGGTATGGATGGATGTCACTGGTCATTGACAATCAAATCAGTCACTGTCTTAAAGAGCAAATGGCACAAAATGTGCTTGAAAAATTGAACAATGAATGAATTAAAGGAATCAAAATATCTCAGAATGTGAGAGGCAGACAACCAGAAGCAGGCACAAGCAAACTCGCCAACCTTGAGACCTCAAAAATAGGGAGGATTTCAAAATCAAAGTTTGGGTCTCAGATCCTCCCCTAGAAAAAAAAATGTTTTAGGGACTTTTTTTTCATTCTGATGATTTTGAAGAATGAAAGTACCAAAACAATAAGTAGCTACACTACAAAAGCATTTTAATTTTAAATATTTTTTTTTAATTCAACTTTTAATTCTTAAGGAAGAATACAGAATGATTCACCCCTCTAGCGTGATCTGTCAAAATAATTTCAGTTTTTATTCATTCATTCCTTGCCCCTGCTTGAGTATTTATTTCTCTTTGTACTTTCCATTTCTCTCACTTTCTGAAGGCCTTTTCAGTCACAACAGCACCACTGCACTCAGTATTTTCAATGGCTTGCACCACACCATGATGGGCTTTTGCTGCTTCGGAAGCTGCGCGTTGTGATATACAGCGAGCATGCTCAAACCGAGTTGTGTCCCAAGCAGCTCCTTTCTGCCAGAAAACAACACTAGATGTAACTGGATTGCTGTCTGAGTGGAAACACTGAGGCTTATACACACCACACTGTAAAGTGCCAGAAACCAGTTGTGATAACAAAGGGAAAAAAAAAGTGTGAAGATGTTGAATAAGCGGGGAGAATTGTGAGCCCGGGAGGAAACCGGGAGAGGGCAATGACAAACTGATGTTCAATCATGGGGGGTTGACAAATATGGCAGGTTGACACCGAATGCAAGGGTATGGAGACATGTAGTGAAAAGACATTTACATTCAACTCCAACTCAGCTCCAGCTCAACTAAAAAGTTTTCTACCATTTGTAAAGTTTAGTTTTGAATGTTCATTCAGGTTCTGATATCTCACCAAAACCTTGCCCTTTCTGTACAGTATACCCTTTTACACATTTTTTTTAAATGCCTTTAATCTGTGTTTTAGAGTTTATTGCCATTTTATTTTATGTTGTTTATTTTATCAAAGTTTGGTGAAACTTTATTGCAAAGTGCCCATTACTTGTCTAACCACAAGGCCTTGAGACACCAGTGTACTTGAAAAAAAAGCAGGATGTTAACCAGCTCGCTGGACACTGACACATTTATTACTTGCTTGTTTCTACAAGAGTTATGTTTCTGGCATTTTACAGCATTTGTTTCAAGACACAAGGCCACGTAATTCCTCCTAAACGGACCATGAGAAATGCTTTCAGACTAAACAATCCCATATAGAAATGTTGACCAGTCATAAAATGCAGTCTTTGCCTGTTTGGGAAAGTAATGGTTTCCTGAGTTCGAGATGCAAACATGATATGAACCTGAAGTGCATTTAAAATGTTGGAAAACATAAAATATGTTGGCCATGATTTCTATTAACCAGTTTATTTTGGTTTCAGTCTCTTAAAAAGGTTCATCTACCGCTTAGTGCATTATTTAATGGTCAACTGCAAGAATCTAACAGCGATTGCAACACTGAACTACATGCTGATAAAGTTAAAATCATTAGCAGTGATATTGTTGTTAGGTGAAACCACCACAGAGAGGAAAACATCCCAAAGCCCCAAACAATTATGGACGTATCGCACACAATCCCCATGTAAACAGGAGGGAGGAATGCGCGTGACTGCATTCAGATATGAATCTCAAGAAGCTGAATCCCACATATGGAGGAAAGGCTGATACAAACCACTCTGCATACTAGAAATGTTTAAAGCTAAGCACCCTTCATAGCGGTATGTCTAGATGGAGTCTATCTAAAGGTATAAAGCTCCTAAGGGTCTGCTCTGCCCCTGGATTCTGTCACACCGTAGCCTCCGAGTTAACCTTTTGTTTTATGCGCCTGTATTCTATTACACATGTGCTGTGACGAGGTAGAGGAACAGCAGAGTTGCAAGTCAGGGGAGTGGTTGACATTTTGCTGGTTGTTAACGTTTAAACAGCTTACCCGCAGGAGGCAGTAGATAGAAAATGGAAGGCTCCGGCTGAATTAGGATGACCCAGAAGTCATTTTGGAGCAATTCGCATAGTGTGGCCCTGCATGCATAAGTGAAGAGACCTTTTGGAAATACTAAAACAGAAAATGCCAAGATGTGGCGATGCAGTGCTGATACATCACTCCTGAATTTCATGATATAACTTCTTCATCTGGGTCTGTCACAATGCATCTTCAACATTTCTTACTGGAAGGCATACCGCACCTTAGTTGAGATTAGTATAAAATGAAGAAAACAGCAATAATGCAGACGTTTATGATGCTTTTTCTCTCAAGCACACTCACAGGCCAACATATATCAAAAGCCTTTAATCCATTTAATGCAAAAAGCCACGCCAGCACTGTATGAGTAATGAAAAGGGGCCCGTAATGCTTGTTCAGTTAGTAAAACAAAAGAAATTAAACATGAGTGATGCAGATCCCCGACAGTCTGGCTGGTCCTGATGTCAGGTCTCACCTCTGTCCGAACCGATCCATCGTCGACTCACAGCATCCACATCGGTCCTCCATCTGAGTCCCCGTAAAACCTTTATTTATCTTCCCTAAGATCTGTTAGTGAATGGATAGAAATGAGCTGGATTAATTAATAACGATGATAATGTTGGAATGAGCTAAAGTGTTATTGATGACTCAATCAAGGCCGGCCAACCTCCTGCCAGCATCCCTATTTCGTAATTAGTTGCTGGTTTCTAAAATTGCATTTTATCCTCTTCCAAATATGCCAAATGTTTGACATGTAATATGTTAAACTCCCCTGTTATTTATTTACTACAGAGTTCATTTCATTTTGATGATGCACAAAGCAGGCCTTCTGCTCAGTTTTTAATAAAATATTTTCTTCTTCCTTCTTCTTCAGGTTTCTGTCCTCACTATTTTGTCATTTCCTTTGAAAAGCCCAGGGAAGCTGGGTATTTCAGCAAAGACTCACAAGTCTCTACCTCAGCTCTTGACCACAAAACCAGTGTCCTTGGTTCTGCTACAGTGGGCAGCTCAAGCCAAAGTGAAATAGCTTCATGCTCTCAAACTGTACATGAAAAAGGGAGGTGGACACTGAACTTTAATATGTCCTTTAGATATAATTCTATTATTAGTGGACATTGGTTTAATACATAATGTCAGCTGAATATATTCAAGAAGCATGCATACATATTTTGTGCACTTATCAGATAGACCCATAAAACACAAGATTTAGAAGAGTCTGAATGTATTTCAGCAGAAAAATAAAAACTGATTCACCAATGCATCGCGAAACACACATACAGTTAAGTATGGAAACACTTTGGGGTTCACACATTGCCTAAAAAAAGCAGCACTAGACAGCATGAGTAAAGCTGCACGCTAACTCTGTGTTGGACAGGAAACGTTGGTATCTTAATGTGGGGTCAAGCCAGCCGTCACGTTCATCTCTGTGATCAAATGATGCTACAACTGTAGCCTTATAAACTAATTTGTGAGGGAAAAGTCTTTGATTTTTGGGTTGCTGGAAAAGAAAACACATAAATGCTTGACAATGACTGAAATATTTGACTACAGGACATCTCTGACTACATAAAATGTTTTTATTGTATCAATTTAGACATTTTCCAAAGTAAGTCCATATAAGTGTATGAGTCAATGGTCTAGTCTCAAAAAAGTTACAAAAATACAATAAACTGTAATATCAAATCGCAGTACATATCGAATCGGCACCCAAGCATTGTGATTGGTATTGAATCATGAGATAGGTAGCCCTTTTTTTTCCTGGTAACCACATATGTTTTAAAGTAAAAATGTGTTTGGGAATGAAATCTTGTATGAAAGCACAAACCAATCCTTCACCCCACTTTGCTTCTGTAGTTTACTGTCTGAGCCTGGAAATGAATGACCCATCAGTCATGTTTAGTCCACACATAAACGCCATTCTGACACGGCCCATGTTTGGACAGGTGTGCATGGGTACACATAGGTGTATTTGTGCGACTGTGTGTTTGCCTTCTCTATTGGCCTGCAAAATATAGAAGCCTTTTAACACACTGGCGCGGGGAGCGTCTCATCAGTTTGCACAGTATCTTTACAAACTTTTCTCTTTTCTTTGATGGTATATTTATTATGGGGCTCACCTGTTTGTCTTTCCCGATGAGTTAGGTCGTCAGGTTAGAAGGTTAAAGTCAACCTGAAAGCTGTGTTGAACTTTGGTGGAACCTGGCTCTCTATAGCTTCTTGCTATGATAAGCTGCTACTGTGTGTGATTTTTCATCGCTGTCTCTTTCCATTCACCATTATTGCATGAGGAAACATCTTTAAAAAATATGGCACATTTGCCTATGCAGAGTAGCAAATTTCTTATTGCCTTCCTTCCTGTTGCCTAATGGTTATTGTCTAATCTCTACCCACAAGTGGGAGCAGTAGTACTTAGTAGTAGTACTCAGATATGCTTTGTTTGCATTCATTCATTTCCTCATTGGCTGATTTTGAAAGGAAAGAACTGAGTGCTTTGAGAGAAGAGACAAGGTTTAGTTTTAAATATACAGTATACTGGCCAGCTTGATACACAAGCCAAGTCTGCCAGACTCAGTTAGTACTTTGTGCTCTCCAGGAGCTTTCACAGCTTGTCATCTTTGTATTATGGCAGTTTTTGTCACTTGATCCCCCTGGGACTTGACTGACAGTTTTGGATGTTTTTACCACTTTCACTGCAGGCACAAAGTGTATATTACTGCTGTTAACCCTCTGAGAACCACAACAGACCTTTTTTTATCCTTTTTAGACAGGTACAGGGGGCCTTTAGGGGGAGATAGCAGGTCACCAGTAGACGTCACATAGAAGTGGTGTACATCATCTGAAAGCTGGGATCCTGGAGATTAGCACTGTGAGTCAAGACTATTCTAGTCATAAATCTGAATATTTATTAATTATTTGCTTAAAATGAATTGTAAAAGTGTAGAACATCATGATCAAAGTATCTGATGGGTATACCCAGGCTCTTTTATGTCTCTTAAGTTTTTTAAGCAATTGTTGAAAAGGTTGTTGGTTGTTACATAGATTTGGTGCTAAATTAAACCATTTTTTACCACTCAATAATTGATAAAAATGACTAATAATCCCTCCAAAATGCCACATTACGACAGCAAGAGCTTGAGGAACACCACAGAAAAAGTCATGCTGTGATTTGAGATCAAAACCTTTTGACAATTTGAGATTTCTGCAAGAACTGCATTTTTCAGCAATTGGATGGCGAGCACTTCTGTCTTGGTAACTGTTCAGAAACCCCCTTACTGTCGATCTAGCTGGGAAAGCCATCCATCCTCTGAATGCTCTAGGTCTCTAGTTTGTGGCTGTAACGTTTCATGAGGCTGTAATTATCCTAGAGGTCACCACAGGTCATTTTATACAGTGAGGTCAAGCATAAAAAAAATGGTCTCACTACAGTGGACTGGCTACTATGGGGACTAACATCATCACACATGAATACAACTGGGCTCATTGGATTCACGAGAGTCTCAGCTTCAATCCAGATCACAGGCTCAGGGGGGTTAAACAATACAGAAGCAACAGCGCTACCATTAATTATATGTGTCACATTATGAGACACACACTGAAAGTGCTGTTATTGGTTGGTTGGGTGTGTATATACACAGTATTGGGATTTACAAAAATTAATTGAGCATGTAAATGTAACCGTAGCGTTTATCATCACACAGGGCCTTTATTTCCCTTAGTGTGCAGGTCGTCCATCTAGATTCAGCAGTCTTTTCTTTCCCTGTCAGCAGACACTTGTCCATTAGGTTAGGGAGTGTTGCCTCAACCCAAATACCAGATGCTGACCCCGACTCTGCTTCTCATTCTCGTCCCCTGCTTTGTGTTGCACAACTTCCTCCTGCTGCTAGCGCCCTGCAGCCGACAGCGTGTCATGAACAGCCCCAGTGTTACAGCTACCAGACACACATGTACACACAAACTCATATCTGCTGCCTGCTGTTTAACCACTCCACTGCAGCTGCAGGAGCTTGTCTATAACAGGGAAGCATCAAGTGGGTGCTGCTTTGAAGTGGTTCTACAACTTTCTCAGTTATTGACCCTTTTAAAAGAAGAAATCATTTAAAATTAAAGAAAAAAAATGCCTTTTCAGTTATGATAAAATGCCTCATCAGTAATACACTAATGTCACTTAGTTGAGGAAAGAATGTGCGGTTTCAATAAAAGAAACAATAAATACAATAAAATTAATGGGGCACTGGGTTATCATTAGGCAAACATCAACTCTTGCACTAAGAGCACTGAGATCTACCCTCTTTATTTATTTATTTATTGCTAAGTCAATTATCTGATTTCATATACTTATTTCTATCTTATTTTATTTTTCTAGTAATTTTCTTGTTTTATTTAATCACTATTTATTTTACTATTTATTTCTTTTTTTTTCCCTTTCATGTGACCAAGACCAACATAGGGTGTGGTGGGAGGGTGCTCCCTTTTCTGTTTTTATTTCATGTCAACCACAATGTGTTACATCCTACATTTGATCATGTGACTTTTGCCACGTCTACAAAAAACTCAATAACAAAGATTTGAAAAGAGCGCTAAGATGTGATGTTTAAATAAGTAAACAGGGAAACAAAAGCCAATAACGTTGGAGCTAATTTTCAATTTCCTTTTTTTTTTTTTTATAAAACTGCCAAAATTCAAAATCTACACTGTTTATTTCTCGCCTCAAAAATTCTGAAATAGTTCCGAAAAGTAATTAACTTTATATATATATATATATATATATATATATATATATATATATATATATATATATATATATATATATATATATATATATATATATAGTGGGACACAGGTAGACTGGTCTGATGCATACTGATTTTTTTTTTTTTTTTTTTTAGAATCAGTGCGATTTCTAGTTTTTTGTCCAGTTGATTTACTATATGTTTTGGCCAAACCCGTATGTACTGCTATACAGTTTCTATTGCAGCCTATCTGAATGAACACCATTGCTTTTGTGAAAGCACAAATTTTCCAACATCAAAACACCAGTTTTTTGTCACATTTGATGCAAGAGGGTATGCCACACACTTTGAGAACTACTACATTAAAATGATATGTGTGGTACTTGAAGTATATAGATTATATATAATAGTATGTGTAGATGAGGGTGTGTGTAAGATGAATCACAGTATTTACATTTTCAGTTTAATGGATGTGTTTGCAAGCATGTCTTTGTGTTCATCCAGCGCAGTACACCATTCGGTGCCTTTTTCATCTCTCTTAAATGTAATTTTGAGCAACCAAACAACAACCGAATGTGTCTCGGTCCGGTTGTGCCACTCCCTTATTCCAAGTGTTTTAAGTTTCTTTGTGTTTCCTGTGTTTGGTTGTGTCTGTGTGGGTGTGGCCCTCCATCTCACTCCTGCTGCCAGTCAACCTGCACACCTGAGGCATATCCGCTCATCAAGCTCCTGCAGTGTATCTCCTCCGGCTCTACAGCCAGTCTTTGCCAGATGGTTCAGACTGGCAGTGTGGTACTACTGCTCGGCTGGTTTCTTGTTTCATTCAGTCTGTCCTCGTTTGCCTGAACTTTGAATAATTTGTATTTACCTGTGCCTCAGGTCCATTCTCCACCTGCCAGTGCTCAGTCTGCTTCCCAGCTGGCATGTTTACCTAATGCTCGAATCAAAATCCAGTCACAGAAACGTTTACACCATGTATCTCCAAAATGGCTGCTTTTTCTAAATGTTCTGAAATGTTTCAACAGATAAAAGCTTGTAGCCCAAACCTGTCCACTATATAATCCATTAAAGTTCAAAGTTTCACAGCAGCAAGAGACAGCTTTATAAAGAAACACCATGTTGCCCACAGATGTGTTGAAAACGCTACATCCTTTCGAAAACTTTTGTCAGGATGTTGTTTGCATCCGTGCGTGACAGTGTGAGTGGAATGAGAGTGCTTATCTGTTTTTATGCCAGCGCTACACTTTATGCTTTATTTAGATACCTGGGTTTTCTGGTGTGGAGCTGATGACACTGTGTGGTATCTTACCTCCCACGCCTGCCCTGCCCTGCCCTGACTCACACAAGAGCTGCTAACAGATAAGCTGTGGGAGAGCGACAGAGATATTTTTCACTGGCTCCACTTAGCCAAGCTGACATATTTAACCGCAGACGGCAATTCTGCCGAGGAGATGAGTGCATTACTGTAAATATCACAAGGTCAACTTTGCTGGCAAGGTTATGTGAATACAAAGAGTTTGGAAGAGATTGCTCAGCTGGTTATTTTCCTGTACACTTGGATTTGACTTGGTGTCTAATCTCAGCTGTCTGGATTTTGACACCATTTTGCTGGTCTGTCCAAAAACTTGTTGCTTTCATACAGTCTCTTTTCAAAGTAAACTTCCAACATGGGTTTACTTAGTTTTTAAGGTCTACTTGAGTATCAAAACTACTTGGTTAGGATTAGGAAAAGATCAGGTTTTACATGGGACATGAACAGAGTTTTGGTAAGCCTGTTTTGTTTGCCACCAACTTGGAATAGTGTGCGGTGGTTATTGGAGTTAGTTAAAGCCAGGCGTTATACAGGTGCTAGTGGCCTGGTTAGATGCTGAGGGCCCTGACTTGGTGGGTTTTGAGTTGGGAGTGAGAATGGGTTGCTGGTTTCAGTATGGGCAGAGGTTTTGAGATGTCACTCTGAAATGTCTCCCTTTGGTGGAGTTGGTGCAAGTTATGAGCTAAACATTAAAAACAAACATAAAAAATGGATGGCCACACTGAACTGCAGGCTGCGGAGTGTATTTACCCTGCGACCACCAGCAGCCCTCCTCCATGTCATGTTGCTTTTTCATACGTGGACTAATTTACCTAATCTTCAAGGCAGACAAGAATTGGCTGAAGGGACTAAAATTACCAGGAACCTCTTGGTGGAAACCCTGCTATAGTCGGTGGTATTATTCTTTGAAATTATTTCTCATTTCCTGTATGTCACATGGGCTAATGAGAAAATACATTCTTGAGATTTAGGGGATATTATCCTTAAAAATAAATTAGTCTGATTTTGATGCATGTAGTATAGCGCTGCTTCAGCAATAGACCGCACAGTTGATCAGCAAAAAACAATTATGTCACTAATAAAAATGCAATTGCGAGTTTCATACACATGGCTGCACACAGCAAATTACCTGTACAAAGACATTTTTGTATCTGCATTCTCATTACATAATATGTAAGAGGATCAACCAACCAATCATCCAAAACCTTGACATGCTCCTTAAGTATAGATTTTCAATGTTTAGAGCATTAGCTAATGGACATAACTCTAAACTGCTTCAATTTACATTCCAATACCAAATCCTCAGCTGATTGAACGCCAGCATCCAAAACAATGGCAGGGACCACCTCCAATAAAAGGCTCAGTTTCAGCCAGTGGGAACAGGGAGACTGAAAAACATATCTCCTCCTCCCACTGCTGCTTAATTCCTCCCCACCACACACACACACACACACACACACACACACCCTCTGCCTTCTCTTTAGTAGAGTCCGACAGCTCTCAGGGAGGAAGGGATTTTGCTCTGCTCTTTCCAGATGACCTCCTCTAAACTCGGGTCCCGGGCTTAGCACACAGGAGGAACACAAGAGGGGAACAGTGTTGCAAATTTGTCGCCCAGAGTGTTAAAATTCCCCCAGGAATGTTAATCTGGCCAGTCCACCCAGCACACACTTCAATAATCCTCAACCCCATCGCTTAAGACGGATTTGGTTGTCCACCACTACTGCTACTTGTAGAGACCTTAGACTTCTCGCTTAGCCCAAAGCTGCCACCTATCCAAACTAAACAAAATATTATTGCAGATTCCACTTGTCACCTCTGTCATTAAATGAATTATTAGGAAAAAAAGTGACAGAAAAATGTGTCCGTTTCTGGTTGTGCAGAGCTGCTTTTTGCAGAGCATTTTTTGCTTTGCATTCATGCTGCTTTTGACGGATGATCAATCTCACTGAAGGAGTTTCACTGCAAATGAAGTGGGTCACTCCAAAGTGAGATATTCAGCACGGGGGAAAAGCATAACTCCCATTAAACTTTTTGTTTTTAAAACTAAACACATGCAAAAAAAACATTTAACTATGAGCCTTGTAGTTATAAGAACTAGTCGTGTTTCAAACATAGACTATATATAAGAAATGGATGTAGTCACTGTAACGTTGAACATTCGTCGTTTGTGAAATGCTGTTTTGAAGCCTTGAGTTTGGCATTTGGGTTGTTGCCATCTTGTTTTTTTTGCAACCAGAAGTGACACAAGGGTCGTAGGTTGACTATAATAATAATAATAATCATATTTCCCTCAGCTTTATGTGTCTTTTAACCCATTCTTTTTGTTATACGGCTACAACTTACCTGTTTGGTTTGTTGACTGCTGTTTGGAAGCCTCAAGTTGGCTATCTTGTCCATCACCATCTTGGGTTTTTGCAACCAGAAGTGAGGATGGAGCTAAGTACAACCGAACGCTGAATAAGATATTTTAAGGCATCCAAAATGTTAAAATTAACTTTCATGAATGGAAAACACACTGTGAAAGGGTTAAAGTTGTAATATGAAAATGCAGACAACTCCCAGGCCGAACAACACCATGGTAGTGACTTGACAATCACAAGCTAACCACGTCCTAAAGCATCCCCTGCTTTATGGTCTATTTGACTCTAAATAGGACCATAATTTACTAAATGAACATCATGCTGTATTGACGAAGACTTGAAACTAGTGACTGAGACCATAAACTCATGTTTACAATGTTTACTGAGGTAATAAATCAAGTGAGAAGTAGACTCATTTTCTCATAGACTTCTATACAATCTGACTTAATTTTGAAACCAGAGGAGTCGCCCCCTGCTGGCTGTTAGAAATAATGCAAGTTTAAGGCACTTCACCATCGGCCTCACTTTTGGTCCACCAGTTTCAAGTAATTTTATAGTGAAATCACTTATAAAAAAATACAGGCAATGCAAGTATTATTTCTTAGAAAGCTCATGATTCAACCAACTAACAAGAAAAAAAAATGCTATTTATTAATAGATTTTTCTTTTCATTAAAACCTCCACAACTATTTTTATAAGGTATGATTGTTTTATGATAAAATATTCTAATTCACTATTAAGCTATTTGTTAAAGCAACAAGCTGCAAGTTGTTTGGCATTTTACCAAGTGAAACGACCATTTATCCCTTGCTACTACGCACACATTTCT
The DNA here is from genome assembly GCA_947000775.1 of Pterois miles. Classification (NCBI taxonomy): domain Eukaryota; kingdom Metazoa; phylum Chordata; class Actinopteri; order Perciformes; family Scorpaenidae; genus Pterois; species Pterois miles. The sequence continues at coordinate 3,639,007 of CAMQGK010000552.1, forward strand.
GTTTATCTATGTACACGCATATGTATGTGGGTGTAAATGGAAGCACTGTCTGCTGGTGTACTGAGCCCTCCTGAAATACAAGATGAACTTGGGGCGACTGTTCATTTCTTTCCTATGCTCGGCTGTGTGGATGTTTGTGTGGAAGGGTGTGTACCCAGAGTGTGTGTGTGTGTGTGTGTGTGTGTGTGTGTGTGTGTGTGTGTGTGTCAATACCGACTGCATGCATGCTTCCCTAGAAAAAATGAGGCAATGTTTACTTACAGAATGATTTCCTCTGGTTTGAATGTCTTTTTTTTCCCCTCTGTGTTTCCATTCTCGCCATCTCATGGAGAGAGAAACAGGAGGCAACTTGGGGCTTTTTAACTTCTTGACCTTCAGACATGATTGAATCTGTTCTGCTGCCAAGCCAGACAAAAGGCTTCTGAAAGCAGAGTCAGCTCATGACTTGGCCTTCATGTAGTCATAGAGAGAGAGAGAGAGAGAGAGAGAGAGAGAGAGAGAGAGAGAGAGAGAGATCATGTTATGCACAACATTTATTTATTCAAACTGTCCATCTGCTGTGTGGCTTAAGCTTGGCCGGCATACAGCACACACACACACACACTTTTTGTCTTATACATTCACATGCACAGACACATTTTCCTAAGGCCTAGGGCACCAAAGGTTGGATGAGGCATGGCACATTTTTGTTCTCAGTAAGCCAGGTCCCTCTGTTTTTTTTTTTTTTTTTTTTTTGTTCTTTTTATTTGTCTCCACATTTTATAAAAAGGTAGTTGAAAAATTATTACTTAATATTGCAGTACTAAAGCTGAGGTGTTGAGACATTTTTCAATATATTTGTATCAAAATGTTTTATAAGTAACTAATATAGATCTGTCTCCCCATTTCACCACTATCAATAAAAATGAAAAAACCCTCTACAAAAAAATAATCTTAAAAAAAAGCCCAGCATCCTGTGTTTATCAAGTTAACCAACTTCAGATCACTTTATGTCTGTACAGCTCTTTGAACAGGATCCTTCCCTCATATTTCCATGAACTGTATTCCTAAAATCATTTGCACAATTATTTGACTCGAAATAATTCCAACTCAGACCTCCTATATGTCGATCATCTCAGTTGGTACAGTTTGGTTTAATTTACCGAGGTTCAGTGATAAGGAACAGTCTGCCTTCTCAGAAAATAAAGTTGTCCCTGGAACAAATGAAGGTTTTATTTTATCTTCCCAGTGTTTTCCTTGTGTTTTTTTCTTTTCTGTAAATTGCTTACTAATAATGAGTTTTAATTGATGATGATAATAATATGAATCTTAATAATATTACACAAATTTGTCTATTTACATATATGGATGTCTGCTAGTGTGTGTAATATTGTCTTGTTCTTTCTTTCCTCTCTCTACAGTCTTTTTAATAATGTGTTATCTTTTTAAAGATGATTAAGGTTCTGGAGAGTGCCCCGATCAAGCCCTTTTGAGGGTTGTTTGAACCTCTCCAGCACATTTGTTGTTTATATATTGTTGTTTAGCTTGTAAATTTTTTACGTGTAAACAAATACATCTGACTGGTTAACTAGAGCACTGACTAGTGTTTTTCTGCTGGTTAAAGAAACCCTTTCACCTGTTATAGTGGGATATGTCTGAGACATTTAAATTCAGATATCTACACAAAATCCTGATCAACTTTTAGCTAGTCTGCTGCATTATATTACATTTGTTTTGTCTTATTTTATTATTGTAATTGTCACAATTGGTAAGGTATATATTTTTTCGATGGTTATTTATGTACTCAGGTCTCAATGGGACTTACCTGATTAAATAAAGGTTTGAAAAAGACAGCGTGCCACACAGATATCTGTCAGCGTAGTGAAAAGGAGTTGCTTTCACCTTTGACCTCTGAGTTTTCGCAACTTGAGTAAACAGAATACTAATTAACCTTGTACTTTAATTTAATGAATTATCTCTACCTTGATTTCAAATGTGGACAAAAACATACACACTTTTGTACGAGTGACTGAAATTTGAACAGCATTTATTAGAAGCGTAGCTGTCTTTACTTGAAATTAAAAATTGTCAATGATGATTCATGACTGACTGGACTTTCTACTTGAACAGACAGCACCTTCAAAGGATGTCAATAGTCAGGTGATAGGAAGTCACCCATACCGTCAGTGTTCCTGCCTCTGCATGGCTAGGGATAGTGATGATAGAAGAGTGTAAAGGAGGCAGCTGTGCATGCGTGGGTCTATAAACAGTTATGACACGGTGACCCGGTACAGTGTTGATGTGTCAGTGCTCTTCCTTTGTGTTATCACTCGACCGTTCAGTCACAGTGATGATGATTTGCTTCCTTGTGTGACAGCTCTGTTGTCAAAGCTGGCGTTGGAACACAGAGAGAGCTGCGACAAGCACAAAGCGGTGTGAAAATAATGAGGGGCTATGCTTACACGAGAATACAGCGATATGCACTTACATGTACAGGCACATACATGACCGTGTTCAGTCAGGCGTGTGTATGCAAGAGGAGACGTGAGGAAAGATGCACTGTCACACACAAAAACGCACATGCATGAAAAGCCCTTGATTGCCTTTCATTGTTTGATGGTGTAGTTTGTGGATAACTAGCCAAATAGAGACAACGTGACATCATGTAGAGATATTTACAGCAGTTACAAGGAAGTTTAATAACACCGACATTTTCAACTAACGCCTCAACATTAAAAGCATTAAAGCTGTACTAATTTTCTATGGACAAAGATGAGATCAGATGAGAGTGTGCAATGTGAACAGGGTTAGATGTAGTGACAATTATCAGCCAGTTCAGCATTTTGCGTCAACTTTTAGCGTCTTTTAACTCATTGTTTTCATTACACAACCACAACTTAACTGTTTGGTTTGTGTACTGTTTTGAGGCCTAAAATTGAGTGTTTTGACCATCGCCATCTTGTTTTATTGCAACCAGAAATGAGAGTGCAGGTAAATAAAACTGAATGCTGAATAAGACATTTTTAGCCATCCAGAAAGTTACAATTAACTTTCATGAACTGAAAACACACTGTGAAAAGGTTAACGCTCTAACACAAAAACATGGACAACTCCCAGATCGGACAATGTTGTGGTAGCGACCTGTCAATCACAGATTGCTGCCCTAAAGCATACCCAGCTTTATGATCTGATTTATGCTTATGATCTATTTGACTCTAAATAGGACCATAATTTAATAAATGAACATCATGCTGCATTGAAGAAGACTTGACACAATTGAGACCATGTTTACTGAGGTAATAAATTCAGTAAGAAGTCTGCTCATTTTCTCATAGACTTCTATACAATCAGATTACTTTTGGCAACCAGAGGAGTCGCCCCCTGCTGGCTATTAGAGAGAATGCAGGTTTAAAGCACTTCCACACTGGTGTCACTTTTCAGACCTGGAGGTAGCCCACCGAGTAAGAGCTGACTCTTCATCATGCTCAGTGTTTTGTGTGTTTTGCACAATTTATATTTGTGTGCACATGATTGTTTACAGCACCAACCCTGTTTCCAGCCACAGCAGACAGCTGTTGTTAATGAAAAGGCTCTGATAAACCCTTTGCACAATACCTGATCAACACCAAATTGCAGACAGACTAAAGTACCAAATGCTCAAAACCAGTGAATGCTGGTCTAGTTTGATGTTAGTCCCTCAGAACTCAGAGTTTTTTTTTTTAATATTCAAAACTATACATGAAGAGTTAGAGCTGGTAGTTTCTTTCTTGAATGGCTTTAAAGGACCTAACAGCAAGTAAATTTGATACAGCACTAAGCTGTGATGTGTATGCTAAAATGTCAATCAGAATGTTTTTCTAGTGTTTGAGGTTATAATTTCTCTTATTTACATTAATTTTGTGATCGTTTCCTTAATATGGTCTCTACAAAATGTATAATGTATTGCCACTCTCCACCACTGGTGCCACCAGCCTGAAGTGGAGTAGATTCTCATTTAATCAGAAGTATCAGGTGTTGTTTGATTGAAGACGCTGGCGGTGTCGGAGGGGAAATGCAGGGATAGTTTTACAAGAAAAGACGAAATCTGGCAACGTTGCCCAGCAGTACGGGCTGATATCCCTGATGAAATGTTCTGGGAGAGCATGCAGTTATTACCCCAGCGGATGTTATTGTACAAAACCGAAGACGGGTAATGAAATGATGTATGGTCTTTTACTGAGCGGGCGGTGGAGTGTGTGTATGTCTGATAGCGTGTGTGTGTGTGTGTGTGTGTGTGTGTGTGTGTGTTAAATGAGGAACCAGGCGGCACCATCTGCCTGACAGCAGCAACAAAAGATGATGAGATTGTGTCCAAGAGGAAATCTACTTGTGTTTGCCCTGCGTGCCCCTCCTGCTCTGCTTTTAACACACACATACACAGTGGCTCTTTGACTCGTCACCTTTTAGCTCTTGGGGGGGGGATTAGGAGGGAAATACATGAGAAAGCAATTTCTTAGGAGTGGATGGTATCAACTTATTGCTTAATTTCTTTTGTTTTTGTTTTTTTTTTTCCAGTAAAAGATGAAGGAGAGTCAGGTAGGGTCAGGTGGTGAAAGCGAGAGGACTGGCATTATCATAGAAGGAGGGGGGGACTCTGATGGGCAGACAGACTTACAGCTTGTCCTGCAGTTCCTGGACCGAGTGACTCTTTGTTTGACACCTCGGCTGAAAGCGGAGCTCCGCCAGGCACGTCCGCTGCTGGCTGACAAACAGCATATCCTGTCTCTGTCAGCCCACCTCTTGCTCTCCCGGCCAGCGCTGAGGGTGACGAACAAATGAGAGAGTGGCAGGCAGAGAAAGAGAGAAACACTGAGGACGGAACGTATCGAGTTTGCCCATCCTTGCCAAGAGACCTGAAGGAGGCATGCATTATTGGCATTTTTCATCTCCAGATCATCCCCACGACTCACCCTGCGTCCAGGTTGCCAGATGCTTTCTTAGAGATCTCTGGTTTCACTCAGAGAAGAGGCCTTTGTCTTTGCACTGGCAGATCTGTGGCACGTTCATCTGGGCAAAGCCATGTACAGGATGGAGTAACTGTCCCCAGCTAGTAACATTATAGCACTGAGGAGTTCACTTCTTGACATTTATTTATATTTATTACAGCTCCAGTGACATGGCCACAAGAGAAGTCATGTCACACCTTTCCACTAAAAGCTGCCACTCACATAATTGCAGAAGATGAAAAGGGATGAGAGGGCAACAGACAGAGCGGACAGATGGCATGTTATGTGTCATGGAGGCCTAAGCAGATGTTTACTTCTGGGGAGGGAGAAAACGTGACCAGCCATCTTGAGGCTCTGGCGTGTGGGGCCAATGGGAGTGAGGCTAAATTGAGTTAACATACATTAGCATTGCTTCCTCTAGCGCAGGTCAGCCCTGCCTTACTAATTATTTGCAGCTCAATATCAATTCTCAAAAGGCTTATTTCTAAATACTTTCCCTTCCTCAAACAAAGGGAAATAGGAGATCTTTAGAAAAAACAATCTTGGCAATCCCATTATTTTCATTTGGCTATGCTGTAAGACAGAGGGGAAGTTTTATTTTATTTTGTTTTTTTTTTTTTTTTTCAGTGGGGCAGAAAGTCAACCGTGATGAACAAAGCATATCTTCTACATCATTACATCTGTACTTCAGGTCTGCTTCACAGATTTATGTCAATAACAAGTGGAAAAGGAAGGACAGCAACAAGCTTGTCCTGCAGGTTGTTGCTGTCTTTCCTCGTCCTTCTGCTTCATGCCTGACTCTGTGCACTTTGACATGTGATTCGTTGTAATTTCAGGCTTTTTACTTGCTCAGATGAGTGATCATCTGAAACTGGGTTTATGTTTTGCACCAGTACAGCATCTAAGTCATGCTGATCTAATACATGTGGTCAGATTTTCGTACAAGGCGCAAACTACCTTTAAATTATCATGCATGAGAAAACCGTGGATCTGTTCAAAACTTGAATCAACCATTTGATTTAAAAGCAAAGCCAGAAAGCAGAGGAAGTACATCAGTCTGAACAGTCACGAGGCACAAACCTGGTAATCCGATACAGGAGGACACGTTACAGCATCTTATTTCCCAGTTCAAATTAAGTCACAGTACTGTATGTACTTTATTTCACAGGCAAAGCTTGTCCGACAAAGGAGCTCTTTGAGAAGAAAATCAAATCTGGATCTGAGACTTGAGTCAGGAGTTTGAAATGGGAGTGCATGTGTGTGCACTGGTAAGACTGAATGACTAGTTTGTATACTGCAGTAGTCATGCTACACGTGTGTGTGTGTGTGTGTGGAAAGGAGAAAATGTCCTGTATGTGTGCATGTGTAGCACAAGTTTCCTCCTCTGTAATAAGCCAAAACCTCTCCCTACCCAGCCTCCAACTTTAGGCTCACTGCTAGCTTTCACTTCCTGTGACAGACCCTGACTGATACCATGCATTAGGATCAGACCCCTGCAGTAATAGCACCGAGGCGTGAGTGCGTGATCACTCTGATGACACACTGAGGCGTGAGAGCTGTGACCTTCAAGGGATTTCCCAAAGTTATTTCTGCTAAGGAAAAAAACAAACATTTTTATTTCGCCGTTGAGACCGATGGCAGCAAAATAATAGAGGGCAGTGAGTCATCTGGATGAAACTCACGTACAGACATAACAACCTTAACCCACAAGAGCACAGTCAAGGCCAAGGCATGACTACCCATCTAAGGCTGTAAGAATCACTGTGATCAAACCAGATGTTGACAAAATAAAAGTCTTAACTGTGATGGTTCATCATGGCTCGTTTTTTGAAATGTATCTCCCCAAGAATTACAATATAAATCGGCTACAATACAATTAATTCCCTCTCAGACCCTGAGACTCAAACAACTTTACAATCATTTAGAGGCTGTAGAAGGTTCAGGTTTAGAGCTAGAGTGTAGCTACTAATGAAACCAGAAGACCTAAGCAATCCATTGGCAGCCAGGTCATGTTAGCTCGTCGGGAAAGAGGCTAAATAAAAGCTCCAAACACTGGCCTGGCTTTTTCAAGGGAGTCCCTTGACCTCTGGCCTTTGGGCAAGCCTTTGGCATGCAGTATATTAATAGTAGTATATAATATTTTATTTTTGCTTATTCTAAAAATGGTGTATTTTAATATTTCTGCATACCGGGGTCCCTTAACAGTCTTGGATTTACATAAATTGGATGTAATTGTAAAGCTGAGTCACTTATGGATCCAATGAGCCCAACTGTATTCATGTGTGATGATGTTAGTCCCCAAAGTAGCCATTTCATTGCAGTGAGACCATCTTTTGAAATTTCACTGTATAAAATGGCCTGTGGTGACCTCTAAGATAATCCCAGCCTCATGAAACTTTATAGCTACAAACTAGAGACCTGGAACATTCAGAGGATGGATGGCAATCTTTGTAGAAATCTCCAAATGTCAAAAAGTTTTTTCAAATCACAGCATGGCTTTTGCTGTGGTGTTCCTCAAGGACCTGATGATTTAATGTGGTATTTTGGAGTTATTATTGATATTTGTTATTAATTATTGAGCAGAAAAAGTGGTTAAATTTAGCACTAAATTTGTTTAACACAAGATATCAACACAAAAATTGCGGCAACAACTTATGAGACACAAAGCATGGGAATAGCCATTGATCATAATGTTCTGCACTTTTATACATTCTAAAAATTTAATTCAAATAATTAATAAATGAATTGACACAGTGCTGAACTGCATCTCAAATTAATCTTCAGGTTCTCAGCTTTCAGATAATGTACACTACTTCTATGTGACATCTACTGTTGACCTGCTATCTCCCCCTAAAGACGCCCTGTAACCCCCTAAAAAAGACACAAATGTGTTTATTGTGGGGGTCTAAAAATATAATGACTTTGATGCACAATACTGAACATGTTCAAGGGCAACTGGGAGTCAGATATAAACATCAGACCAAGTATGCAAAGTAGCCTATTGACTTGAGGTAGTTTTTTTTTTTTTTTTTGGATAAATAATAAACAGTGTTTTCTATTTTTAAGTTTCAGTAACAGTAAACTAACCTACCAGTAACCTCTCGAAAACTTGGTGTCAGAATAAGTGCAAACATACTAAGTAACATTTGAAGCAGCCAACACATCTACTGTTGGAGCAAGAATGGCAGTGACATTATCTTACGCTTCTAACAGCAAAACATACTGAATTGTGTTTTTAGGTTAGCTGTAGCAAATCTGGTGTGTTCTAGTCCCACTTTATGTACACACATTTTGTGTTGTCATGTTTGTGAATCCTGCAGAAGCCATGCCTGTTTGTTCTTTGACTATACTGTATTGTTCATTAAGTCATTATAAATGAGTTAGAGTCGAGAATGAAGCCAATAAAAGACGGGCTGCAAGTCAAGTGTGTAGTGTGCTGGGTAAGTTGCCAACCCATATGCACATCTTGGCTCAAATATCTTGCATTTCCTGGAACATAATTACTGTATTCTGTGATACATTGTTGTGGCGTATATCAAAATTCAAGTTGTATGCATTAAGTCTTTTCTCTACAGTGTCCCTATGATCACTTAACCTCTGTGTATAGCAAAGCAGCAGTTCAAAAAACATGCTCTACAGTATATTAACACTGAGATTACTGCAATGATAAATGTAGATATTTTGTACCTATTACAACAGTACTAATACATTTCTGTGCACAGTTAAACAAACAGTTCTCAACTCCTACAGCCTGGGGACGTAGCTTCTATTAATCCCTGGTCAGAGACTTAAAATGTGGTAAGGGGAAGTCGATTAAGCATGGGTCATTGCAGTCACTGTGTTGCCGCTATAATTAACATGCTAATGGATGTGGAGTGACGGGAGAGATGGTGAGATGGAACAAGACAGAAAGAGAAAATATGGTGAGTGACCACTCCTGTACTGCTTATGCACAAGTGAAGGCACTACATTTTCCAGAGATTACATACAAAGCTTTGCTGGTGCTGTCGCCCGTAAAGTTCCCATTTCCATAGGTAGTAGTTGGTAATTTGAATGCTACAGTTACTTGTGCAACATTCATTTAATGAATGAATACCGTGGAGGGGAATGTGTGGTACAGAGAAGCAAAACAGACATTTAGGCCTTGTTCAGACCTGGCATTAACATGCATCCTTGGTGATTTGAACACAAGTGGACAGATTTAAGTACGTGGCTACTTGTGATCTGATCTCACTTCCCCCGCTCTGTATGCAAATAAACACGTAGTAAACACATGGCTACCACAGCAGACATTGTGACATAATATTACATGAATGTCAGTAGTAATATCTTACATATTCATGAATTTGTGTACATTTTATCAACATCAAAATAAAAGGTTATTGTACTGGCGGTACCGCTGCCTTTAAGCGGGAGACAGGGCTCCAGAGAGCCTGGGATGAGAGCAGATGGGCGGACGGGTGCCAGCTCCGTGCAGAGCAGTGGAACAAAAACACAGACACATCTCCAGCAGTGTGATGATAATGCACTTCACGTGCCTAGTCGGATAGTCGTAGATAAGATATATTTTAATAAAATGCAGTTGTACTGACACAATACACTAGAGCACAGAAGCCGTTTCCTTGCCGCAAGGCAGACAAGCACTTACGTCTGACTGTCTAGTCACCTGAGGCTCATACGGCTCCCAGAGGAACATCAGTTGAGTAAGAGGTGTGGCCCAGTACACATTTGGGTACACACTGGTAAAAGAATGTAGCCATGTGTGGCCCGGACCACTCCTGAATATGGTCTGAAAGGCTGGATCTCAATGCGTCCTCAAGGCATCTTGAGTGCGTTCACACACTGTTCACTTGTGATGTGATCACTCAGGACACATGTTAATACCAGGTCTGAACAGGGCCTTAGTTTTTGAAATGTTAACAGATTATTAGTTAAACCAGCACTGCTGTGACACACCCATACCATCATGGTGTGTGGTGTGAGTGAGTCAGTGACCCACAGACGTAACTCTACTGTAAATCACCCCACAGGCCACTGATGTCACTCTGTGGTGGTGCTGTCCACCTCATGATTGTTGATCTTGAAGAAGGCCTGAGGGCTGAAATGTCAGAGAAATGCACATGAAGCCAGAGTGTGCAACACTTCTCCCACTTTCGATGCTCTCTACCTCAACCATATACGGCCATGTGAAATGAAAAAGAAAACGTGACAAGAAATTTGAGATAAGAAAGCATGTACATTTATTGGACAATTTTAGATAATGCAGTAATGGAAGGTTTGTTTGTCTGTTTCCAGTGCTGCAGATTTTCCCACAAAAGCGATAAACAAAACATCTGAGGTACTTTGTTGTGAAGTCATTACGATGCAAGATAATTGGAAAAAAAAAATGTAATTTCAAGTTATATGCCGATATGTTTCGCCTCAGTAGAGCCTTCATGGGTTGGGAAGTTATAGCTGAAAATCTTTTAAGTCTTTCAGTTTGTTTGTATGCCTTCCATGCTCATATTTAAATTATCATTTCATGGTTAATGAGAATTATTTATCTGTCTTCTGTTGTCAATTGCCTGCCTCCAATCCTCCCTCTCACTTAATCCCTCCACTTCTGTCCCATCACTCGCCATCACTTTCTGCCTCTCTCTGTTTGTGCATCCAGCCATCGCTCCAGATCCAATGTGGTGGAACAGCGGCTGACGTCGGCTCTTCTCCTTCTTTCTGTATTGCAGCCGGAGCCCTAATTGCTGGTCTCTCACACAAACACACATAGAACTGCTTTATCTCTAGCTGGCTACACCATGCTTCAACAGACAGCCCAGCAGCAGCAGCAGCAGCCTCCACAGTTCAACACCCACCTTACCAACCCTCTGCATCCACCGCAACCACCTTAAAAGGCTCCAATTAAACCATTACTGTAAGGGAGAGAGGAAGCAGGAGTAGGGAGGGAGGTAGGAGGGGAAGAAAAATGAGGCAGAGAAAGACAGAGGCAGCATCAAAGAGAGTGAGAGGATGAGCTTGAGATAAATAGGAAATTAAACATTGTTTTGCCATGCAGGAGGGGAAAAAAGCCACAGGGAGGAAAAAAAATATATAGAAAGAGAATAAACAGCGTGAGATTTCTTGCTATTGCAAAAGACAGATCCACCCTGTAGCACTAGACTAAAGTAAGACTAAGTGTGACGCTACAGACAGAAGGAAGGAAGGAAAGAAGGGGAAAAGAGAAGAGATATCGAGGCGGTGATTTACGCTCATTTTCGTCTTGGTGTCCGTGGAGCCTGAGGGTAAAGGAAATGGCAGAAGGCACAAGGAGATAAGAGTCTTTGTTCTTCGGAGGTGTAAAGATCGTTACATTCCACTAGATAGCCTTACACTCCTGTCTAGCTTGGCTGACTGGAAATGAAAAAGAGTCTAACTAAGTGTCTGAGAAGGCCAGACACCATATATCTTATCATGGTTTTGTTGGTGGATGCCCTTGGCTATTTTTCAGAGGCTCTCAATGAAAATAACCTCCAATCGTGCCCATGGGATATGACCTTTACTGAAGTCAGGCACAGATCAGAATTAGTTGGTTTTCATTCATAAATAAAATTTCTATATGTAGTAAATATGTGGTGCTCAAAAGAAAACATATGGGGGGGAAACAGCAAGCCTGGCTCCGTTAAGGTCACAATCTGCTTACCAGCACCTCTAAAGCCATTTTCTCATATTAATGTCTGTGGAATTAGGTCTAGACATTGTCTGGAGTTTCCCTTTCACACATGTAGCACACAACAGGAGTTGTCACTATGATATCACCCACCGGTTTGTGGACTGTCAGCCTTGAGTTCGGCATTTTGGCCGTCACCATCTTGGTTATCTGCAACCAACATGAGAGTCATACTTGCCAACCCTCCCGTTTTTCATTGTCCTCTCCCGGTTTCCTCCCAGGGTCACAATTCTCTGTTTTGCATCTGTTGCATAATTGAAACATCATCAACTGAATGTGCGCTGTGAATTCTGGGACAACGACTGGCTCTATTCACACACAGGCTCAACTGGACAAGGGACTTAGCAGGGTGAAGTCTGTTTAATATCCGGTCCAACTTATTTTGGACATTGCCATTCTCACATACAGCTCCTCCAGGTAATGTCTAGATAAGTTCATGGTTTCAGAGCATGTGTGAAGGGGGTTAATAAATATGTTGCATCTTGTTTGTTTAAACCACAGTAAAGATCAGGAGGGTGCAGGGCAGAATGTAGCCCGATTACCTCACAGTGAGGACAAGAAGCTGCTGCTCCTGTCCAAGAAATAGTCAGCACAAAACTCCCTCTAAATCTAAAATTTGTCATTTTTACACTTTGAATTTTAACATCTTAAGATGTAACTTGTTAATAGATATTTTGTTACCTTCAAATAAAGTGAAGCTAGCTGTTTCTCCACTTCCAGTCTTTCTGCCCACCTACCCCTCTACCAGCTGTGGCCTTGAGCAGTATCAATCTTGCAGTGAATAAGCATATTTCCCAAAATGTCAAATTATTCCTTTAACTCATTTTACATATGGAGCCGTGGATGATGTTTCTGATACAGAGTGCACTGTGCACCTGGGTGGCACTTTAACATATTCAATTACAGCCTAGAAACCAGCCACAACCCTGACCGGTGCAGAAGTCGCCAGACGTGCACTGATTCACAGCAGCAACACAATCATTAATTTCTACTACTCTTGAAACCAGGAGTGACTGATGAAGCCATTCCACTCTGAGCAGACAGAGGGCCGAATGTATCACCAGCCATGCCACACAATTCATTATTGGCCTGTAGCTACCTGGAGGCTTGTGATAATACCTTTGTTTTGTTTGTCATAAATTTAGGCTCCTGGGCAATACAGAAATCGGCGTCCGAGAACTATGCTACCTATTTACCCAAGGCGACCAAGTGTTGAGCCATCTGTGCCTACTAGTTCATATATTCACCGACGCACCCTGAGGAGCGATACATCAGCTATAACAGGGTGAGGGCAGGGCCCCGGCATTGGCCATTATGCAGTCAGAGCGGTGGAAAATGACACCGAATGTCTCATTCTGCCCCTCTCTGCAGCCATGCCAAAAGGTTCTGCTGGCACCGAGGCGTCTCATTCCATGTAACGGCTTGATGGTTTTACATGGGCAACAAGTCAAGCTGAAAACACTGAGCCGTGAACCGCTCCATCTAGGAAAATTGCCACTAATAGGATACACTAAGTAAGCTGTGATACGCTACACCTCAGTGAAATTTATTGTTACATGTGTAGCAGTTTTTCTTCCACTGGCAGCCTTGCGTTGGTGTGAGAAAGGTTAAGGAAAGGAAAGAGGAGGGACAGGGAATAAGAAATGATGGAGTGACTAAGGGGAAATTAATTACCTGTCTGTCTGTCTGCGGGTGTAGAGGAAGGTAGGGATTCAGGGGCCACCCTGGGGCCTTTTCCAGTGTGTGTGTTGGGGAGGGTGGGTTAAGGATAGAGGTCAAGATAAGATAAGAATGACAGTGGAGGGTGGGGTTGTTTAATTGTGTTTATCCAGAGCTTTGGGGCTGTTGTGTGTGCGTGTGTTCTGAAGGGAAGCATCTCTGTGGGTCAACACAGCCTGGGAGTCATCTCAAGTCCAGTTTGACGCGAGGGAGACGGATCACCGTTGAGAAGGGCGGAGGACCAACACACACAGGACGTTCAGCAGTGTTTGTTAGCATCCTGTCCCCTTCTTCTTCAATAACATACGTCAGGAGAGAGAAGACAGACGAGATTCACCCCCTAACTAAACACAGAATCACCCCCTTGTGTATTTTTAACTCTAAAGATCCAGCAATTTCCACCCACCCGCCAATTCATTCAGGCAATATGGGATTGCTGAAGGCACTGACAAGCTGAAACACCATCCGTGGTTCCGCTAATAGCAAAAAACACCCTGCTAATGGACAGAATGGTTTATTGCCACCTCAATCATTCCTGACATGTGTATAGCTAGTCGTTGTGTTAGCCCCTGTTTCACAGAGGCCATTAAAGTAGCCATCTTCCAGGCTGGGGGTGGGCAGGTAAATCGCTCCTCTCTAATGCAACTCATACATAACCTGTAAGCTGTTAGGAGGTCACTACCCTTAGGCATAGATGAATGATAATGCCTTCTATTGCCTCAGTTAAGTGTTCCTGTCTTATCACTTATCTGGTGTTGTTTTTGATATGGTGGAAGTGCAATTTAGACAGTTAACTCCCTTGATGCAACCGTAGCCTCTCTTTATGCCTGCTGTCATCCCTGTGTTCTTAATTCTAGATTGATCATCCAGATTGTTTAGAATAAAGATAGATAGATAGATAGATAAATAGACTCTTTTGAGACAAGAAACTTTTGTATCTAAATTGATGCAACAGCAGATGCTGTCACTAAGAATGGCAGATGGCATGAAGTGTAAAAGGACTTTGTCGCAGAAAAGCTTCGGAAGCAAAGAGCTGTTAAAATCTAGCTTACAGCGGGGGGTGAGTTCACTTCTGTCTGTGTCATGTTTTCTTGCTCTCAGGGTCCATATGAGGCAAGAAAAAGCAAGAGCATTTACAAAAAGCATGCACATCCAAACAATAAAGACTAGGTGCTGGATAGAAGAATATGTAAAAGATGGAAAAAATAGGGTCTGCACCACAGATTGCATGTAAGAAGTGGACGTAGTCACTGTGACGTCACCGAATGGTTTCTGGACTGCTGTTCTGAAGCCTGAAGAGTTTGGCATTTTGGCTGTTGCCATCTTGGGTTTTTGCAACCAGAAGTGACATGAGAGGGTGGAGTTAACTACAGTCGAACACTGAATAAGGCATTTTAGACGAGGCAAAGTGTTACAGTTCACTTTCATGAACTGAAAACAAGGGATGCACCGATGCCTATACCGGATCGGATATCGGGTATTGGTGAAAATGGGGCCGATCTCTTCAATTCAATTCTGTGTTTAGGTATACACTACATATAATATATGTTGGAATTTTAATGCCTGTTTAAGTTTTGACCAATTTATTGCTGAATTAAAAAGGTTTACACCTGAACTGTAATTCCTGTTCATTTTGTTAGTGTACGATATTATTTACTTACAAATAACAGTTCAGTAAATGTATTTATTTGTTACATTTTGTTTTACAAAGTTAGGAGAGCAATGTACAGTTAAGCCTGATGTTGTCTTAGATACAAAAGAATGATCCAAGTCACTTCCCAGTGTTGGGATTGAAAAAAATTGGATGGTTGCATCCCTACTGACAACACACTGTGAATGCCAGCGACTGGTCAATCACAACGTAGCCATGCCCTGAAGTATACCCTGCTTCATGGTTTATTTGACTCTAAATGGGACCATAATTTACAACCAGAGGAGTCTCCCCCTGCTGGCTATTAGAAAGAATGCAAGTTTAAGGCACTTTCACATTGGGTTGACTTGTTAGACCTGGAGGTAGACCACAAGTCAGCTCCTGTGAGCATATATTTAATTACCACCAAATGACATCTTGAGCATTAAGCTCTCCAGACAAGCCCTGACAATCACTAGAACCATGTGCTTTCTTTTAATACACACACACACACACACACACACACACACACACACGCACAAATAAAGATCAAAGATGTGCTAGTAACTGGTAAAGGGAAGTTTAGACAAAGCGGTGATGAGAGATGAAGATGTCATCAGGTGAGAGAGAACAACATGATGCATAGTATATTATACCTGCCATGCCTGGTGTTTGACTCAGAATGCACCCACAACACCAATTATGCTCACACCAGTGATAATCAGTCATCAGCTGACTCATATGATAAACACTGTTGTGCTCAACTTTGACCCAAATATGTACAGTTAAATAGCAGCATAGACCCTGCGACAGTCTGCCAGATAAGTCTTCTTTATTTACAATACAGTAATGTCTCAGTATGAAATCAGTCCCTCTAGATCCATTCAGAGGTTCATGTATCATCACAAGTGCTGTAACCGGCACGTAACTGGCACAATACACTCCTGCTGGGTACAGTGTACACAGGTGGTTCAGTCTAAATAACCATTATATTCATTGGAACAAAACCAGAAAAGACAACGAAGCACTTTAATAGAGCATACTGTTGGAAAAAGAGGGCTTGGTCTATAACTAGCCAAACCAGAAACGTTGTCATCCAAAAAGATCAAGTGTCTCATGAAAGGAAGTGACCAGGCTTATGACTCACGTATGGCATGTTATTTCTCTATGGGGCTTTTATAAAAGAAAAGAAAGAAAACACTGAAAAGTCCTCCATTGTTCACCACCTCAACAGACAAGAATGCTTTAGAAAGTTAAACGGCACTGAGGGGAGTAATCATATTGCATGTAGTGTTACGGATACAAGTCCACACAGTAGCTTGGTGAGGTCATATTTAGGAAATAATGCTTACTGTACGTGTGTATCCTTTGATACGTCAATGAAAACTATTTTGAATATTATTAGATAAGACAAACCTATAAAACCAAGTAAACAAAAGCCCTACTGTGTCCTCGCTAAAGTCAGTCACTGTATCCTGGGGATCATATTCAGGTTTAGTTTAATGAGAAATGACATAAAGGAGCAATAAAGCTTTTACTGTCCAGTAACACAAAAGAACCCCAGCCACAGTGTGCCTTTAAAAGACTTATTGATTAATGTATTGGATCTCTGTAGCTACTCCTTTCAAGTCTGCTGAGAAAATATGGCTTAACTGTTACTAAGGAAGCACGGCAATAGATTTGATGAAGGTCATTACATTACTTAATGCATATAAGATCATTCACTGAGTGGATAAATACACTTCTTGAAGTGCAGATGATTTCTACATCATGAGCGGTTTCTCTGATTAACCATTTAGAGGACAATTTGTTCCAAATTACCTTACTAAACCAAGTTTAAATGAACCATCTATCCATGGCTTTGCTGATGCAAAAACAAGGACGACCCACTGAGATACACAGGGATGTAATGAGATGACCAAAAACCAATCTGACACACCAAATGGAGGTCTGGACAAGCATCCATGAATAACTGGCCAAAAAGTTTCACCTGCACATATTTGCTCCTACTTTTAGGGATAAAGGTAAAAGCATTTTACCACCTCCCTTAACAAAGGAAATGCACCCTTTCCCCTCCAGGATTTAAGAGCCACAGAGCTGTTCTGACCTGTCTGGAGTTCCCAGCAGTGATACAATGATAGGACAAACATGCACTCATTCCAGTGACTGTGAAAAAGAAGGTCTTTCATTTATGCTTAACTGGCAACAGGATGATACAGACACATGAATGATGACTCAGGTCGACAACAGCTGTGTTTGCATTTATTGCACCATAGATGTACAATGTGTATTTAACAATTTTCCTACGAAATAAATCTGATTAGGAGAAACGTTTTGGCAGATTTTCACGGTGGTCTCACTGGTTTCAAGTCTTCTTGAACACAGCATGATGTTCATTTAGTAAATTAAGTGATGTCAGGTCTGTAATGCTGAGAAACTGTGGAAAACCGGTGATGTGCAATGAGTGCATGAGCACAGTGCAGGCAGGAAGTTAGGTAGACAGACAGGTAACCCATCCAATCAATTAATTTGAGCCACATTAAGTTATTGGGCAGTTTATTACAGTCCAAAGATACCAGATTTTATTATTTTTGTTTTATTTATTTTTATTTTTTTTGTTCGAGCATTTTTGATTGCTGTTGTGATAATAAGAGTAACAATGGATGACTATACCCCAGATTGATATGATTAATTTTGTGATATGGATCCGCTAAGCATCAGTATACAGTACAACAACAATATACAAAGCTGGCTTGTGCGCTCACTAAAAAACAAAGAACAATGGTCCTCCAAGTGTTTAACAACATAACAGAGCCAAAATCAGCTGACTTTTGGAGTGTTTTGGAGTGCAGACTGAAGGAAAGGGTTTAAAGATGCAGCTTTTGTTACAGACTGCAAATTACCATGTGACATTTTGTGATTACAGGGCCTAATTTAAATAATTAAGTAGTGCACTTGAAATAAATGGAGTAACAGTTGTATAAGAGGGACCTATGAATGAATTATGCAGTAGGGGAACATGGTGGAGAAAACAACTATTACATATGAACATACAGCCTGTAACTGTGTGTAATATAGCTTTTTCATAGATTCAATGTTATGTTCTAGTTAAGTTCAAGGTAAGTAACACTGTATTACAAAATGTCCTTGTCAGACATAAAAGGGTTTACTTACACAACTCTCAACCCTCAACTTAGTAGGCAACCTCCAGTTCTGAAGAGTGAAGCCATGTGGACGTGCCTTAAATTAGCATTCATAACAGCCAGCAGGGGGCGACTCCTCTGGTTGCAAAATGTAGTCCGATTGTATAGAAGTATATGAGAAAATGACCTACATCTCACTTGATTTATCATGAATTTATTGTCTCAATTGCTAGTTTGAAGTCTTCTTCAATACATCATGATGTTCATTTAGTAAATTATGGTCCCATTTAGAGTCAAATAGATCATAAAGCAGGGGATGTTTTAGGGCGTGGCTACCTTGAGATTAACGGGTCACCACAAAGTTGTCAGGTCTGGGAGTTGTCCGTGTTTTCGTTTTACAACTTTAACCCTTCTGCAGTGTGTTTTCTATCCATCAAAGTTAATTAAGTTACTTCTGGTTGCAAAAAACAAGATGACGACAACAAAAAAACACGAGGGCGACGTCCAACATGCCAAACTTGAGGCTTCAAAACACAGTCCACAAACCAATGGGCGACTATGTCCACTTCTTGGTACTAAACTTGTTGTCTGTGGTTTAACTTCAGTACTTCTATTTACAGCCACCACTAACATAAAGACACTAGTTGGCACAATTGAGCTGATCGAAAACATAGCAGACATATCTCAAAAATACATTTCTGAATTCAGTGTGGATGCATTAAGCTCAAAGCCCTCAGTGCAGAATTGGCATATTAGAAGTGAAACTTAAGAGAAATTTGTCCTCATATGCTTGGTATTATTTCACAAGTTAACTGTCTTGACCAAAAATACCCTTAACTTGACTGTTAAGCTTATTAGACGGCTGCAAAACAGAAAGGATATGAGTCGAGCTTTTGATAGGGGAAGGAAGGAAATGAAATAAATGAGGCACAGATATGAAAAATATGATCCAGCCTTGAAATAACAGACTTTTCACATTTAACATCAAGTTTGAAGTCCATATGTGAGGTTCTGCAGACACCATTTAATAATTCAGTATAATTGTCTGATGTTTTTATAAAGGCACAATGCCCTGCCTTTCACTATCAATGACAAGCACACTCATTATCTGCCAACATTTTGAGCCTAATTACTATACTTTGTCTAATTTACTCATTCGTGCTGAGAACAGAACTGTAGCAGCGAGCTCTCCGGTCGTGTCACTCTTTCTTTCACACCTCAACCTGAACTCTTAACACCATATGTTGGGCTTTTAATTTGCTCTTCTTTGGAAGGTGAGATTGGAGGGCGTTCGCTGGGGGAAATCGATGGGAAAATGGGATGGAATCTGCTGAGTGGATCAGAGCGAATGGAGTCAGCCCTCGTGGGCATAAAGGGAACACTGGAATGGGAAAGTCTGGACAGTGTTTTTAACTTCTGACGACGGCACCTTCTCTCTCAAATCCCTTCGCACAATGCTCTTTGTGAGATTAATTTCTTGTTATTCAGAATTGATCTCTTTATGGACTCATTTGTGCTTGATTCCATTCAGGCCTGCTTGCTGTCCTCCAGCGGCACCGCATAGTCCAAACACAGGAGTTAGTTTTCAAGTAAGAAGTCTGACTGGCAGTTTTACTGTAAGACTAGGATGCTGCTGTCATCTTGTGGGAAGAGGCGTTCCATTTGGCTGCGGATGTGGTTTTGAGATAACACCTTGAACATGCCTTTGCATCTGTTATGCCAGTTTTTTTCTTTCTTTCTTTCTTTTTCTAAAGATGCTCTTAATCACTAACATCCATCTGTAGTTTAATTAAGCATCAAACTTCATCATCACATCACAGATCAAGTTCATGCCCCAAACTCGATTAAAGCTTGTTTGGCTGAGCAGATAGAATGAAATCAAGGAAGGAAATGGCTGCACAACAGTTGCTGTTTTTATCTGTATATTAGAACATTACTGGAATCAGTTCATACCTGGTATGTTAATGGGTGTTTGAGGTACAGTATGGGCTGTTGGCGCTGCAAAAGCAAAACAAGGTCAGTTACAGAGTGTGTTTTGGCTTGTGTGCAGGAAGGTGGGGCGGTCAAATATCACTTTTGCTGAATTCCAGGTACAACATGGTATGATCTTAAATTTCCATCATGTAATGAGTTACAGGTGCTGTCCTCCATGTGTGCTGCCTCACTTTCCAAAGCAGACGGCTCCACTTTTTGACCCAAAACTCTTTTTACTGGATGGCGCTGAAGATTATCCCCAATTAGCTGGAGAGCTCTGCCAGTAACAAGCCCTCTTTTTCTGTCATCAGACAGCGTGTCATCATCATCACTGCCCACCGCTACAGCGCCGGACACCCTGTGATGTGCTGTCGTCTGCTGGGCCTGTCAGTGTCGCAGCAACCCGCCGTACGTCTAAGCCTCTGCCAACGCGGCACACGGCACTGTCACAGAGCTGTTTGTAGCTCTTATTTTTCCTTACAGTATTCACTCCTCCTGCATCAACTGCTCTCTCAAGCTTTGGCTTTCTCCTCCCCACATCTCTCTCATGCCTACATCTTCTTTTAGTCATTTTTGGGTTGCATACTTTAATATAGAACAGAAAAATAATCTGATGATTTGAGAACCTGTAAAGGACCTTATGCAGGCACATTGTTTACAGTGCTGCACAGCAAACCACTCTCATAAAAGCTTTGCAGGTTGATGTGACAGCTCGACCTGCTGATTTGTCATTTCATAAATGCTGACAGTAATTCTGCATTTCGACTTGAGACACAATAATAATGTGTGCTGCTTCATCACACAGACTCTGATGGCATGTGGTTAATGAAGCTTTCCCAATGAGAACCAGCTCAGCTTAGATTGGGGACATTTAAAGCACCACAGCCACTGGTGTCTATGCTCCACGGCGAGACAATTTTGCCTCCCACTAAGTACTATGACTCATCCACACTGTCAGTCATTTCACTCCTCAGCAGTAAATATGATATTTATCATAATTATATCATAGTCTGCCCTGCTTTCGTTTTTTTCTTTTTTCTTTTTTTTGGCGCATAGGTGAGTTGAACTAAAATGAACAAGGCTGAGTGCATGTGTGGATATGACACTCACATTTGATTCTTCCTGTTTAAACTGCACTGGTGTTATGGAATAGTAATAAGTACTAATAATAGTAATTTTACCTTTTCAAATAAATGAAACATTCTGCATTTTTATGATCATCTCTGGCATTTCTTCATTTCATCCATTGTTATTCATTATCTTGCTGCTTGCTACTAACCTTGCTGCATAGTTGGAATGCAAGACTGCAAGTGACCATGCATGCCACTTAAATTTGTTAAGTAATTAAACATTTTAAAGATATAACTACAACTACTTAAGTGCGTCTTGCTGTTCTAATACACCAGTCATAGCTGCACCTATGACAAGTAATGCGCTGTAATTCATGTGCATCCCATGAAACTGTGAACCGGGAAGTATAAAGAGGAGCAAATGTTGCGTAGGGAGAACGTTGGGGTGGACGGGTAGGTCAAGAAATGCGAGACTTTCGCCCAGGAGACCAGCGTTCATGTTGCGTGTGAAACCAAAAACTTATTTGCTTGTCACATAACTTACACACTTAAGTAACACCACCTCCTGAGTTTTTGGCTTCAGCACAATCAACATGAGTTACAAATATAACATTAGTAACAGTAAAAACATTGGATGAGCTTGGAGTTCAGTTGTATGCAATCAAATAAAGTTCAGTAGACCTATAAAAAATGAACAATGTGCAAATTTCACAAACATGAGACAAATGTGCCAGTTCAGTGCTGGGTGGCTGTGAGGGGGATTAACTATGTATTTAATAATTCAACTGAGTTTGGGACAAATTATTTCTTATAGACATTTTTGGTGGCTCGTGGCAGTCTAAAGCGCCTTCCTGAGGGAAGCAATTCAAATTGTGGGTACAATGGATGGGAAGGGTCATTTGTTACAAGAGCTTTCTTTTTGGTGTTCAGTATGTGCTTGCTGCTTAAATGCACCTGTGATTTCCCCGTCATTTTACTGTCCGTATTAACTACTCTTGACAGTTTCCCTTTGCATGTGACATTCAAGTGTCCGTACCAAGCAACCATGTTAAAGGGGCTCTACGTAAATTGGAAATTGCTTGTTAACAGTGACACCTGTGGCTGTTTAGTCAATAACAGTCAGCGTCCTATTGATCGAGACTCAACGTGACTGACAGGCATCATGTTGATTGACATTAGCAACGTTAGCCAGCTAAAACCATAATATCAGTATACTGATCTCCAAAACTAAACAAAGGTCCTTCCATGAATCCTGAATCAGGCCTGGCAAATGTTGATCTTAGTTTTCGCCCAACGTCGGCCACATTCCTGTTTTACAAGGCGGGCTTCACTACATATAACTTTGTTTTCTTTTCTTTTTTTGTGGTGGGGGCTAGTTGTTTGCAGACTCCATTTCAAACTGAATGTTATAACGCTATGTTTGCACACCGTTAGCCCTGTAGCTGAGCTGAAGTGAGTAATGGCACTCATGAGTGTGAATGACACATATCCGTTGGATTTTCCTGGAGAAAACATCCTGCATTCTTCACATTAAAAGCAGTCTACAGTCTGATAGAGGAAACCCAGAAGGTCACAGAAAATCACATTTTTAGGTTAAGTTACAATCTGTTCACACATTGGAAAATAATAATAATGATGAAAAAAAAAACTTATATACGGTCCCTTTAAAAGGAACAGATGCATTCCTCCAGATTGCTGTACACCATTTCAAGTACATTCTGGCTCACCCCAAAGTCATTAAGCTTCCTGAGCAGGTGTAACCTCTGCATAGCTTAAAAAAAAACAAAAAAACAAAAAAAAAAGCAAAACAGGGTGTCCCATGATTCTTATGGGTTGGCATAATGTAATGTTTACTGGATATGAACATTTCTTTGGTTGTACTAATGTTTATCTCAAGAGCACTTGACTTGACATCAGTTCTGGAGCGACATTACATGATTAAAATACAGATGTTGTTGCTGGACATTCACAATGAATGAACAATAAAGGAAGAACAACTGTTTTGTAAGATATCATATAGAGGATACAGTGTATATGAGTCAGGTGGAGATGAATCAGCCTATGTTGTGTGACAGGTAAAATAAGTAAAAAGTATTTGTCTAATGGGATGCCATCATGTTCAAAACCTTTTAGCCTCAGTCAAAGCAATTAGTGGCCTCCACCAAAGCAACAGATCTGCCTGCAGCCTACTATAAATGGCATTTAAAGTCAAGTAGTGCCATGATCACATTACCCTGCCGTTTTAATGAGACTCCCCTACAGTATGAGCCAACTCGCTAATGATCAAACTGGAACTGTACATAAACACATAAAAACCACTCGACACTGCACATAATAACTGGCTGAGTTGCTTTGGAAGGGGTATATAAAAACCACGCTAAACAGACACTGTCTCCATTTCTCACGCAACAACGGGAAGCTAATTATTTCAGCATTGTGCCACGAAGACGGCTGCTGCATGGGTGTTCACAGTATGGGAGCTCCTTTGATGTCGCAAATCTGTCCACTCTTCAGCCTCAGACTCCAGACTGCTAATGATTATTTAGCTCTGGGTGGCTTAGTCATTCTTCAGCGTGCTCATATGATAAGGCAATAGCAGGACAAATAGGTTCGGCATACACACCTGCCCGCAACGTCGCTTCATTGCATATGCACACTTTGATCAAACTTGCCAGAGTTTATGTTTGGATATTGAGCAGCCATGCCTGTGTGAGTACTATACCATATAATGTGAAACCAGCATCTGGGTTCAAGTAGCACATGTAGAGTGTTCGTATGGCCAAACATGTTGGGAGTTTAATCTTACAAAGTGTGGGATGTTTCCACCAGGAGAACCAGCAGTTTCCACTGTGCTGTGCTCTGCAATGTGCTTTGTAAAGTGACACTTAGAGGATGTCTGTGAGCCTCCCTTCCTGTCAGAGCTAGCAGTCCACTTGAGACTCAAGTACCAACACAGTTTTCAAACAACCACCCAAAATAACCCTAGCAGGTTGGCGCAGCCAGTGCACCCCCACAGTGACCATAGCAAGGAGCTGCCATTTACAGGGAAGTGTATGAGATAACCGGAGCACGGACACTCTTGTGCATGTGTTTTGTTTAAATGAGTTATTTTCTCATTAGCTCCTAAAGCTTGCAATATAAAAACTTAACTGAATTTTCTGTTTTTTATCTAAAAGAAATTAATGTATATTATTCTAAACTGCTGCTGAGAATTGGCCCACTGGTGGGATGGCGCTAGCGTTTTGAAGTGCTACTACAAATGCATAATCAGTGCCGTCAGCTTATAGAGTGGCTTTGTATCACATTAGCCAGTGGCAGCCGTGTTGTAAAAAAAAAAAAAAAAAAAAAAAAAATTCCTGTTTTTCTAGGGTTATTCTGGGGCTTTTTTATTGTACGGGCTGCAGGCAAGTGGACGGCCGCCTTCTCAGCTCGCTGTCAGCCTCTCAATTGAATTACTCTAATGTTTTATCCCTCACTGTTCCCTGCTTGTAATGAAATTAATGCCACTTTAATTTGCACCACCCTCTTGTTAAGGCTCTGGGTGCAAAATGAAATGTGGCATTGTTTGACTGCAGGACACGTTGGGGAAAAACAACACGGGTTCGCCGAGTGTGTGTGTTAACTGACTTGTAAATGGATCTCATGAAGTGTCTTTCGGGGATGCAGAAATTGCTTCAGAAGTGTGGTCAGCCAGGTTTTTTTTTTCACTTCATCTTCGCACCCACTGTTTCATCATACGTCCATGAACTAAACCTGAAAGTTTGCATGCTTCACTAAGGCAGTGATATACCCCAACTCAGTGTCAGGTGATCCACAGAATCATTCAGGGTGAGAATCAATGTTACATCCTCAGTGTATTCATCCTGACAAAGGCAGCAGCTCATTGATCACTCCGCTCCCTCTCATCACTGCATCAGTTTCTCAAAGCAGAAGGGAAAAAATATGTATTTTCAATGCAAAATGTGCAGAGCTATTACTCTGCACGCTGACAACCAATCAATTCCACTACAGTGTTTTCTGTCTTCAGCTGGAGGAGATGCTCGATAAAATGAGCAAGATAAACCGGGCATGTGAATCTTGCTGTCAGAGCTCTCCTACAGATGGACGTCTTACGAACAGGAGTGAAAGCCGGTATGTGTGTGACAGCTGTGTATGTATGTATGTGCACCCTCCCTAACTCCTGAGGCAACTTTGAATAACTGTGGTTTCACATGAAAAGAGTGTGTGTGTGTGTGTGTGCGTCGGTCGTATAGCTGAACTAATCAATGAGTGCTAATGCTGGAAGCAGTTGAAGAATTGCTGTTAGAAACAGGAAACAATCTTTAAATTCTGCTCCCAGCATCACATCAAAAATTAATTTCTTCCCTCAAAATCAATTATTTTTTTTCCTATTTTATTAGATTGTGGCACACGCACAGGAAATAAGCAGTAATGTTGGAAAAGGCATTGAAGCCGTGCGGTAAAAAGTAAATGGTCCCACATCTCAGAGAAGTCTTCCACCTGCTACTTCTCAAATAATTCAGCTCAGGCCCAACTGAATCATACACAACATAACCATCTGCTTCTGTTTTCCCAACTATCCCACCGTGACTCAGTTAAGCCATATTCTAACAGTTTGGTTCTAACGATGTGTCTGTCAAAAACAGTCAGATGTTTAAATCAATAATTTTGATGTATATATAAGTACATTGATCACTGACTTTTGTTTAGTTTAGCTGATTATGATTCTGTTGAGTCAGTTTTATCTACAATCCCTTGCTTGTCTTCCTCTCTTTTGTTTTTGTTCCTGTTCCCTTAAGGTAATAAAGTAAAATGCATTGTGAGCCCCAGCCAATGCTTTAATTATTTTTGCTGCCTTTTCAGACCTCCCTTTGTGCTTTCGCTGGCGTGGAGAGGAACTAAATTAATCACAGAGCGTGCGAGGAAACTAACATGATCTCACAGATATACGTGAAATGACCTTTTAACAGCGTGTTACAGAATGGGTTAAAATTAAATGCCGCCACCATTGAACAATTTAACATTAGATTCATTTTATTTTGTGGTACATAATTTCAAATAAGTCAGCACTGACTTTATGTTTCAAACAGCACACAAAGAGTAGTTTCCATGGTTCTGGCAACAATTGATAACAATTCGTAGGAACTGACGTTTCGCCCCTTATCAGTGAACTAAGGGGGCAAAATGTCGTTCAGAGACAAATCTAAGTCCAGTTTTCTTCGATTCAATTATTGTCAGAATGAATATGACCTGAATGAATGAGGACGTTCACAGACTAGTTTCCATGGTGAAAGTCCTGTGTTTGACCCATCCGTCCACCCTAACCTCCTGCCTATGTGAACTTTGATTAAAGCATATTGCCTGGAAATTATTGCGTTCACCATGAAAAAGGATCCTAACTGACTTTCCATAAAGTCCGTCCCTAAAATCTGATAAAAATCAAAATGATCAAAATAAATGTTTTGTATTTCATGAGCGATTGTAATTACGACAGAGAAAAGGAAGGTGTGTTTTTTATAGGATAGACCCAATATTAAAGTTAGGGTAGGCAGCATATTTGTTGCACCATTGAGCAAAAAATCCATAATAACCTTTCAGTATATTGTAATTCAAGTGTTGTGAGAGAAAACTAGACTTCTACACCTCCCCATGTCTCTCTTTTCAGGCTCTAAAAAATCTGGCCCATGAGGGGAGACTTTGGCCAATCACAGGTCATTTCAGAGAGAGAGCGTTCCTATTGGCTGGTCGGTGGTGTTTGGTATTTCGTCAGCTGACCTCAACATGTCTGCTGGGTCACAAACGTTCTCATTTTACAGCTAAACAGCAACTACAAGATGTTTCTGAAAATGTGTGAGGGGAGAAATAGGCGTTGCAGTAACAGAATATTGATTCATATTTGATCAGCACTGCCTAGTTTCACCGTTTGATTGGAGTCCACGAATGATTTGCATCATAAACCGGTTCTGATTGGCTGGACACAGGGGCATATGATTTTTTTCCGATTACCTGTCTCATACACCACTGTCAGGATATAGTGACCATTTTACAAAAATAACTTTTTGAATCATATTTGCTCCACTTCTACCCACTGCAGCTTTGATATGAAAACAAAAAATACACATTGCATCATACTGAGTCTGAAAACATTTCAGTGATCATGTAAAGCTCGTGCACTTGCCCAGTGAAGTTTACATTTGGTACCTGGCTGTTTTGTGTCATCCCTCCATTTTAAAACATGCCACATTGCTTGATGAAACCCTTAATGAATGGACACTACTGAGGTTGGAAGCCATGTTCTCAAAGGGGAGCTTCTGGTGGCATTTGTTTACTTAATTAAATCATGAGAGCCATCTCGAGTGTGACAGAAGAGCAAAACAGACGGTCGAGAGTTTCTTCCCCCCAGTCCCATGGAGATACTTTGCATCCAGAAGCCTGGCACTAATGATTTCATTAACATGGCTAACAGGGCGTCAGTACACCTGTTCACAGGCGTTCCAGCAGATACTACGGTAACCTTGAGACAGCGGTTCGAGGCTCCTGCCAGTACTCCTTTTGTGTGACTGCTGTCTCAGCTCTTGTGCAGTTTTATTAGAAGTTATCGTTTGTGGCTTTCCTCCAAGCACAGAACATATTATATCTGCTGTTCCGAGTCAAAATATGCCACAGTTGTATCACACTGAGAAGGCGTCAATGTAATGTTTGCTTTTTTGCAAGAGTAACAGTAAAATGTAAAATCTATGATATACGTCTCACCTGCTGAGCCCCAGTGGCATATTTGCACATAATTCCTAGCTTTCCTTTTCAGCCTGCCTAGAATAGCATATGTCTAGCGTTTTCCACATGAAAGAGATAAATGAGTACCAAAAAGTTGAGACAGCGACAGCACAATATCTAAAAGTCAATTTTTCTCATATTGCACCATGCTTGATCTGACTGCTTCACAAGAAATCACACCCATCTGGCCCTGCAGGAAGCTCTCATATGAAGTCTGACCCTTGGTTCTTTTTTTATTCTTCTCCTTTACAAGCTCTAAATTAACCAGCTGGAATTTCTCTGGATCTCGTGCTTTTTGCAGTGTTGTCTCACATGGCTTTGGCTGTCTCTCTCTCTGGACCCCTTTTCTCACATTATCTGCATGCTTTAATGGTCTGTAACTTGTCAAGACGGCCTATCTGTCTCCTCGCCCACTCGTCTGACAGCCTCACTGGCGTCCCCCCCCTTCCTGCCTAAGAATGTGATCGATAGCCCCCAAACCCCCACCCCAACCACCCCACTGTCTTCGCAGGTGGATATCATTAAGGGATGAAAAATGCCCTATCAAACTAAGCAATCCTCTGCCCTGCCCTCTGAGCACTTCAAGAAGTGCTTCATGAATATGCGTGGCTATAAACAAGCATGTGCACACAAATAGAAACTGTATAAAACACACAAAACACTGAGCATGATGAAGAATCAGGTCTTCCTCCGTGGGCGAGTCTGGGACCTGAAAAGTGAAGCCAATGCAGAAGTGCCCTAAACATGCATTCTTTCCAATAGCCAACAGGGGGCGACTCCTCTGGTTTCTAAAAGAAGTGTGATTGTATAAAAGTCTATGAGAAAATGAGCCTAATTTTCACTTGATTTATTACCTCGGTAAACATGAATTTATGGTCTCAATCGCAAGTTTCAAGTCTTCTTCAATACTCCATGGTGTTCATTAAGTAAATTATGGTCCCATTTAGAGTCAAATAGACCATAAAGTAGGGTATGCTTTAAGCCTTGGCTACCTTGTGATTGACAGGTCGCTATCACAGGGTCTGGGAGTAGTCTGTGTTTTCATCTTAGAACATGTTTTTGGTTCATGAAAGTTAATTGTACCATTTCCTCCTAGTCGCACAGCACTTTGTGAAATAGTCACAAAACCGAGGGCTTTTGTCCAGGAAAAGGGTGTTCGTGCTCTGTGTGAAGCCATACAGAGTTGGTTTATTTGTCATGTAACTTCTGTACTTAAGTTACAGCACTTCCCGGGGTATTTTAACCCAAACTGCGATCTTTGCCTAAACCTAGCTAAGTAGTTTTTGTCCCATATGTTATTATTTTTTTGGAATGTTTTTTATTCCTTTATTGATAGTGACAGATTATTGGAACAGGGAGAGAGAGGAGATTACATGCAGCAAATGCCCCTGGCCTTGATACACGGGGCACCTGCTCTGCCAAGTGAGCTATGACGTGATGTGTTGCTGGACATTCATTGGAAAACAAAAACAAAAATAAAAAAATACACAAAAAGGGAAATATGTGTTTCTGTACACAAATCAAATAGATTCATTTTGTGATTAAGTTTGTGATTTCACAAACTGCTGTAAGACTGTACTGAACATTTTGGTTGCCTAAAAATGTCTTATTTAGTGTTTGGATTTACATTGATCCACTGTCTCCTCTGGTTGCAAAACAAACAGCCAAAATGTTGGCTTCAAAACAGCAGTCCACAAACCAATGGATGACGTCACAGTGACTATATTCACTTCTTATTTACCGTCGATGTTCTTGTTGCATAGTCAGTTTCACATTTCCCACTAGCATCCACACAGATACCACCAACGGCTTATCATTGGCCACATCAGTAGCTGGCTTTGGCAAGGATATAGCCTCCGCTGACTTCTCAGTAGTCTTAAATCTGACCCTTCCCCTGTGCAATACATGGCTCGCTGCCAGTGAGCCTGCTCTGGGAGCTTCACACTGGGAGCACATAACCCAGACGTCATGCCCTACTTTGTCCAGGTCTTATGCAGGCAGAGAGCAGCTGCTTGTAAAGAGAAGCTGCACTCTATTATCAATAAGCTTGTTCTGATGAGTGATTATATCTCATTGACTTTTATATTATTGATCAGCAAACATAAGTCTCATTCTTCTACAAAATTATATGGTAAATGCTATCTATACTAGGCATACATTATGACATAAAAGTTTCAAAAACCACTCAAGAAAAAATTGAAAGCTATAAGCATATGATTATTTGACATTCTGTACACATTTAGTGACATTTTGTTGTAACACTGTTGTCAAGGATTTTGGTTTCATGTCACAGTGGAACACTACAGTATCAATTCCAGTGATAATCACTTTGCTGTAAAGAACTGTGACATTTTCACAGCATTAGAAGCTTACTGAACATCCTGTGGGGACAGTGGAACTTCCCAGTTGATATTATCAGCTCCAGCTATAAACCAGGACCAGGATATGACTATCATGGCTTTCACAGCAGGTGCACAAAGAGAACAAACTCAACCTGGAGAGTGGATCAGATCTGAGCTGCTGTGTTGTGCGAGTCAAGCTGTGCCTTAAGAGAGAGAGGTAAGTCAAACCCCTCTGAACAGACACTGTATTCAGGTGTGGCATAGGTCTTGCGCTAGATCCTCGCTGATATGCAGCGATAACAGGCTCTCTTTATCACACAGACATACAGTCGCCCATGTACACACACATTATCTCTCCGTCTCTCGCACACACACACAGTCAACTGTGTGAGATCCCATAACAGAACAAACATTGTCCGGCTGACTACCTTAGAGGACAGAGAAGGTATGTGCCGCCCCGAGCAAAAGGCCTATTATTTTAATGGGCCCTTGTGTTTTCTCTAATGCTAAGGTTGCAGTAGAATAACGACGGCTTCAGCACCGCAGATAAGAAAGAAAAAATAGATTACAAGGAGAGCTCAGTGTGCGTTTGTGTAACCTGTGTACGGACAACTGTCTCCGATGTAAGTGAGATTAACGTGTTTAAATATTGTGCTATGTTTTTTGGACTGGCTGTGTTATGCCTTGCTACTGCATTATACTGCAAGAGCTTCCAGAGAAATCATGCATAATGCATAGCTGTATTACTCTGGGGCTGGAGCAAGTTTGTTTCTTTACTCAGAGCCTAACACCCATCGGTATCCGAGTGGTTTCCCCTTGATCTCGATCAATTGATCCTCGTTTAAACACCAAAGAGTCACAGGGTGCTGTTGCCTTGTTCAAATACAAATTCAGACCCCAGAACAAGTCAGAGATATAGCTTTGACTCCCTGACACGAGGGGAGGCGAAGATGTCTTGAGTTATCTGGAGCTGCAGGACCCTCCCCAGGCTCTCCGAGTCCAGCTACGAGAACCATATATCAGGCAGGGAGGGAAGGAAGGGAGGAACGATAAAGGGAGGATTGGTGGGCCTATCTGCCAAGGTCCAGGTTCACCAACTCTTCTGTTTGACTTGGCCCGCTGACGAGAACATGATCATCATCAAGAAACCTGCAGGCTGTTTTATTACTTGCCATTATCAGTATCTCCCCTCCTCCTTACAACAAAGCTGTCAAAGCATCATGTTGAAAATATGCCGTTTTTGGGGTCAGGCATATGCTGTTTTGCATCATGCACAAAATGCTGAAAGTTGTGTTTTGACTTCTGGCTCCTCTGGCATGTGGGTAGTTTTCAAACTTTTGCTCATCCAGCAAAAATCATCCCCGTTTATCACACTTTGTATGTCATGTCAGCCAATTAGACCGTTGTCAGACTATTAAATAGGCGTTATCAGACGCTATAAGCCTCACAGATGTCGGTCAATAGGGGCCAACACACCCACTAGTCGGTGTTATCATCTTTTCACATGGTAGATGGCAGAAAGAAAGTATAAAAGAATACAGCCTCTCAGGGGCAGAAACTGCAGTGCTGTAGTACAGACAGTGTGAAACTCCATATAGGATGGAGGTTGGTGACAATGGATGGGACACAAAACACAGGATTTTCACCCAAGCAACCCAAAACACACTAATTTTATTACGCACTAGTAGTTTTATTGCCTTTTTTGGCCAAAGTTTAGGTTTACAACCCATTAGAACATATTGATTTTAAGTTTCACTTTCACTGTTACAACATAGTAGGCATAGTAGGCCCCTATTGATCCACATGCATGGTGCTTATAGTGACTGATAACACTTATTTAAAAGCCTGATAACAGTCGAATCGGGTGGTCATGTAATGAAAACAACACTTTTACGTTTACTTTGGGCACTTCTAACCCCAATGGAAGTCAGAGGGAAATTAGGTGATACATTTGGATCATTCAGCTATATCACAGGAAGTCTTCACTGGCCACCAGACCTTATTGAAACCTTAAACTCACCGAGGGCGTATTCTGGAGTGGGTCACATTCCAATTAAGTGATTATTTCCTGCCAAAGAGGCCGCCCCTGTGGTGTGTATATCGCAAGATGGGGTCTATATTTAAGGTTGCTCATTTAGAGAACAGTGACCCCTGTCAAATTTTAGTCACGCAGTTGAAAAGTAAATCTAGGTGGTATCTTTCAGAATGCTAATTTATGTGTCCCCGCTGGCAGCTTAAGCCCTGCTCCCTTTTGAAATGGCAACACCACCAGCTGGTGCGTCTTCACTTTCACTGAAAGCAGCATTGTTTGCCGAGCACTAAAAAAGTGTTTTGCGTTTAAAAACCTGTCCCTGATCCTAACAGAAATGTGGGCTGAATGGGGTGCAGCTTAACGTGTCTTTAGAAACATAAAGACAGTCTCTGTCACATGCAATGTTACACTGGAGGGTTTACTAAATAAGGCCTTTATGCCATGGTTGCTTATCGCTGGGTCATCCAGCTGTATTCCAGGAAGGAAAACTCAGTCCAGCCCAGTCTTACAGTGCATGCACTACTTTCTTTGAGCTAGTTTGTGATTATGTTCCTCTTTTTTTCTCCAGTGGCATGTTAATGGCTGTGCAACCCACCTGTGGGGAAATACGCTTAATGTGTCTGGTAAGCGATTCCTGTTTGAGAGTCACACATCTCTTTTTGGAGCGCCATGGCCTTAAAATAATTCCAGCCATTTAACCAATTTTGGAGTTATATACTAATATCAGAGTCAGAGTCGCAGCAGGACAAATGGCAATGCACTCTAGTCATTAATTGTGGGAGTGCAGTTGGAGCTGTCTTATTATCAGATGTCTTTAGTCACACAATGTGTGATGATGCGTTCGCTTTGGCTGACATCAGCTTACTTTTGCTGACAGGCTCTAATAAATGCAGTATGTTCATGGCAATGTTTGCAACATATTCTGTAACTGTAGAAATGACAAAAAAGTGAAAAATGGCCACAGAATACAATGCAACACAGGTAGTTCACCTTGTTTGTTAGAGAAGCCTGTGCACCTATGGCTGCATTGAGATTGCTATGTGTATCTTTGTTACCTGTATTGTGCACAATGTGCTCTGTGTTTCTGCCTGCCTCTGTCTGTGCTGGTCAATGACCCCAAATCATAGTTTTAAATATGTTTTTCTTGTAGCATAGAGCCTGATATGTTTCAAACCTAATAAGTATTGTTTATTCATGTAAAATATATCAAACACCAGTCAATATATCAGCCTTGAAAGTAACCCCAGCCAACATCTGATCTATATATCAATCTATCCCAATGGGCAACCTCTGTAAAGTGAAGTCAATGCGGAAGAGCCTTAAACTTGCATTCTTTCTAACAGCCACCAGGGGGCGACTCCTCTGGTTGCAAAAAAAGAAGTCAGACTTCACAGAATCCTATGAGACCCTACTACTCACTTGATTTATTACCTCAGCAGTCATCATAAACATGAAGTTATGGTCTCAATCACTAGTTTGAAGTCTTCTTCAATACCGCATGATGTTCATTTAGTAAATTATGGTCCCATTTAGAGTCAGATAGACCATGAAGTAGGAGATGCTTTAGGGCATGGCTACCTTGTGATTGACATGTTGCTACTGGATTGTCTGTGTTTTCGTCTTAGAATCTTTAATCTTTCCACAGTGTGTTTTCAGTTCATGGAAGTTAAATGTAACATCTAAAAATATCTTAGTCAGCATTCACTTATTCTTGGTTCCACCCTCTTGTGTCACTTCTGGTTGCAAAAAACCAAGATGGCGACAGTCAAAGTGCCAAACTCTAATCTTCAAAACAGCAGATTTTAGGCAGCCTGTGATTCCTTAGTGTCAATGAGCTGTATGTGCAACTTAGACCGACAGCCTCCTTTCTAATGAGAAGCACAGATAGCGATCTTGCACACCGTCTCATGGATTAAAGTGTTACTCCCAGGAACAATTTGCTTGTTTTGTTTGGCAACAATCATTCTGGAATACTGCCACAGGGCCAATTTAAATACCAAGCAGATTCATTACTTATATAAGACCCAAATAATTAAACGGTCAGGTACAGGAGCACTTAAATATGCCCCAAACCTCCCTGGGGCATTATACACAAAGATTTTAAAATAGAAACATAAATGAACAAAAAAAAGTTTAATCTGGCCTCAACAGCTAACTCACTTGCTCACATTTGAAAGCATATATTAAAGAACATGAAAAAGAGATTCAGATTTCTCAGGTTAGTCCCGTGTGTATTTATACCGCATGCGGCGATTACTCTCAATTTTAAGAGTAATTATGCACACTAAGTCATGCTCTCGCTAAAGAAAATAGCGCTGTGTGTGAGGGGAGGATTTTTCCATCCTGAGTCATGGTTGTGAAAAGTACCAGTGGGGGAAAAAAACTGGGTGGAAATTCATTCAGGTCAGTGAAGGAAAAGAGTTTTAATATCCCTTACCTGCGTTGACCTGAGAGCCTTAACAAAAAGGCTTAAACAGAGGTAACCATGAAAATCACTTGTTTCAATAGAAACAACTTTCTCATTTCTGCCTTCGGTTGTTGATAGATACAAACAAAAACATTTTAAGATGCCGAAGGATTATTTTTCCCTTTATGATTTGATGTCTTTTGAATATCACTGCAGCAAGAAATGTGACATAATAGGCTTCTATTCAATACCAGCACAATACATGCATTTAGAAAACAAATCCATGTGAGTGCAGAGGTAGGACATTAAAGGAACAGTGTGACGCATTTCAGGGGATCCATTGGCAGAAATGAAATGTTATTAAATGTTAATAAGTATGCTTTCTTTGGTGTATAATCATCTGAAAATAAGAATCCTTGTGTTTATGTTAGATTAAAATTAGCCGTTAATATCTACATAGGGAGCGGGCCCTCTTCATGGAGCCAGCTGCCATATTTCTACAGTGGTTTAGAACAGACAAACCAAAAACTGACTCTAGATAGGGCCATTTGTGTTTTCACATTGTCACGTTGCCCACCATTGTTCTCTTACATGCTCGGCACACTCATGCTCGAGTATAGACCTTTTCAAACTTGACAACATAAACATTCTACATGGTCCCTTCACATTTCCTGTTGCAACGTTTGTTAATGAAGTAGCTGACGGGAAGTCAGATGGGTCTACAACCCAGATGACATATCTGATATATTGCTCACCAATCATGGGATTACGCAACTTTTTACAATATGAAAATAATGTCATACCAATACTTCTGTCACTTCATGGCTCTGGTTTTAACATACAGAGCTACAGCAACTACAGCATCATATGTAACTGCACCCAATCATGCAACAGGGAGAATAAATATTGTCTTCACTATGTCTAATTTTACATCACTATCAATTTCCCGCATTCCCTGCCCCTGTAACATATTTAGGCTAAAAATGGGAGTGAATAGAGTAATAATTGCAGGACACAGTTAAAGGGCAGATACAAAGGTTGATCTGGCAGGATGT
Source organism: Pterois miles (assembly GCA_947000775.1). Taxonomy (NCBI): domain Eukaryota; kingdom Metazoa; phylum Chordata; class Actinopteri; order Perciformes; family Scorpaenidae; genus Pterois; species Pterois miles. The sequence goes on from CAMQGK010000552.1 coordinate 3,674,817, forward strand.
GATCAAACCAACATTTGAGATAACAACAATGAGGGAGCTACAGAGAGGATCAAACACTGAGGCATTGTTGAAAAGCTTTTGCAGAAGTCAGGGACTACTTACGCTGCCAGACTGCATGTCTAAACAGGCTTGATTCTATCAGTGCACGGCCATATCTCCTGACAGTCTGCAACACACTGATAGGATAAGAGATGAAGCAGTGTGGATGGGTGAGCCTAGTTTCAAATGATTTGTACAGTAAGGTTAAAGGTGCGGTGTGTGGGATTTGGTGGCAACTAATGGTGTGGTTGCAGATTGCAACCAGCTGAGTATCCCTTTGGTCACTTCTCCCTTTCCAAGACTGTTAACATGAGCTAGCTGGTGCAAAACTGTGATAATGCCATCGCCTTGCTCAGAGGCCATCCTTACTATTCTAACATTATTTTAGCAGCAACAGAGGTCGGTGGTACCATGGTTTTGCACTCTGCGGCTCAGGTTACCACAGTTTCACAAGTGTGTCAGAGAACTACAGTGGCCTTTAAGTAATGTAAAAGCGCTAAAGACTCTCTCTGGAGCCAGTGTTTGGATTGTCTGTTCTGGGCAAGAAACATGGAGGACTCTGTGAAGAAGACCCTCTCCCCATGCAGATATGAAGAGCTCACTCTAAGCTAATGAAAGCACAGCAATACTTAGTTTCAGGTGATTTTACACTAATACATAGTTATGAGACTGTGTGCATACAGATTGTTCTGAGGCAAATCATAGCTGTGATTAAAGGATTCATGTTTCACTATTTGGGGTAAATTAAAAGTAAGCACAACAGCAGTTATCACATCCTCCACAAACACAAATAACTCCAGTCCTTTATAGTTAACGTGTATTCAAAACACCCATGCAATGCATTACAGAATCTACCAGAGGTGGACTTCACCCAGCTTATCCTCACCTCGAACCTCTGAGCCCCTGATGTTAATGGATACACACCATGAGAGGACAGCAGAGTAAAGGCGGTAGGAAGTCGGGCCTCAGCAGTATCAGATAAAACAAGAACACAGCACTTTGTGTACGTGCCAGGGGGGCTGGAACAGCAGAGACAACAACAGGCAGAGAGGAGGTAAACACAACAACAAAGTACACCTCGCCACAAAAACGCACTGACTCAACTTGTGGCCAAGATAAAGAAACTCCAGTGGGCCATTATCAGCTTGTTTGTGAGCACAGGGTCTGGCAATGAGTAAATTGTTTATGAAAACAATGGAATATGATGGTCCATGGATTTACCTAAGCCCAATTACAGCTATAAAAATGGTATGATAAATCATTTATGGATGGGCCATTATCACATAACATGCAATGAGTAGAAGCTACAATATTAACTTGTTCACGATGTTTGCACCGACAAAACAGATGCAGTACTGGCAGCTGTTTTGCCTCCAGGTATAAAGCAGTCCCAGACTGTTATTACGACTGTGCTGTATACAGTTCACTATCATCATGCCACATGACTCCTTGATTTAGTTTCAAATATTCACCCTCTACTATGGAAGCACATTTATACCAGGAAAAGAAAAAGAAATAGGTTATGTATGACAAAAACTACTCTTAGTAGGTCATTTCTAAGGCCCAATCCCCAATGTACAGACTCGCAGACTTTGTGGCGCGTTCCTGCAAAGTCTGTGAGGGTTTAAAGCTGTTTCAGTGTCTCGCAGACATTTTGAGCCCACTTTCCGTAAGTCTGCATTTCTGCAGACTGTGCCTGAGGGAATTACCCTAAATGCATAGCTTTGTGACGTTAAACACACGGCTACCATGGTTACCAGGGGAAGCCCAGAGGAGGAGGGGTTAAAAAAAAAAAAAGGTAAACAAACATTTCTTTTAATTTTGCTTCATGAATTTTGACAAAAACAAATAATTTGATTATTTGACAGTTACCTCTAGTCTTTTAAGGCCAATAGGAAGTAGAAAAACATCAAATAAAAACCCACAATTGTCATTGTCAAGGTGAGGTGATACAGTATGTCGCCGCAAAATGCTGTCTCATTCATATTTATACCATTTCAAGCCATTACAGCCTCTAACACTCAACAATTTGCCAGGTGACATCAAGTCTCTGAGGTTCAGCACTTAAAGCCTTACGGGGGGCATTGGGATCAGGCCTCAGATACTAAGTCAGATAGTGAGTCAATAGTATTCCTTCATTATTTTTAGCCATGGTATGATATCTTATTGTATGACAATGTTCAGCCAATGTCAGCTGGTCAGTTGAATGACATTAGTGATCCCTTGCCTTTTCTTCTAGCGCCACCAGCAGGTCAAAATTTTCATTTATCCAGTGAAGTATTTTTAAATCTATTGAATAGATTATAAATGTGCACATTTGTGGTTCCCAGACAATAAAACCATCATAATCCTCTTGCTTCTCCTCCACCACCACCACTACCTTAAGGTTGATTTTGTTGTTAGTGACTTGTCTTGACAACTGTTTGATGGATTACCTTGAAATTTGGTACACACATTCATGGCATCCTGAGAATGAATTGCAGAGACTTTGGTGATCCAGTGGATTTTACTAGCACCACCACACTTTTCATTTATCTTAACATCTACCAGATGGATTACCTTGGGATTTGGTGCTGACATTCATGTCCTCCACAGGATCCATTATAATAACTTTGGTAATCCCTTATTGTTTCCTCTTGCTGATGCCTTCACTGACATTGTGTATTCCCACGAGCCCTGAGAAAATCAAGGTGTGCCAAGCAATGCATATGCTGCACTCTTCACATAGAGTGTACCAAGTAAGTTGAAGGTGTATGGTGATTATTTGAATGCTATCATACAGGTGCCGAAGAAATAATATGTTTCCAAGTCACATATCATATTCACATCCTTACTCTGCCTTGTTTTACATTTTGAAACTGTTATATCAGAGCAGAAATTCAACAGTGCACACCTGCATTTTTCCCAGTTTCAGATCCTTATCAACCAACAGTTCAGTCATGTCTCAACCTCCCATTCTCTTTCCCAGATGCATTTCTTCTTTGACCCACATCAGTCTGTAAATCTCTCATCACCGAACAGTACAGTAGCTATGTGAAAGAACAAGGGAGGGTGGGGGTGAAGGGAGCCGGAAAGGATGGATGGAGCGAGAACTCAGAGGTCTACCTGAGTGATGACGGCTATCCACACCTATCTGGGACAACAGCCATCAAGTTTACAGGAAACCAGTTGGACTTGCTGTTCCAACTTGTGGTTCACAAACACTTAAGCTCAACAGTCATTATAGGCCTGATTTCTCATAGCTTCTTCTTCCAGGTAGTTTCATCCTGGTATTTCTGTCCATCCATCATTCATGCTAACAAAACTCAGAAATGTCAAACTAAATTAACCCCACCCCTGTTCTGGCCAATACTCACTGTCTTACGTACTCTAACAAAGGCCCATCAATGCCATTTGTTAGGTCAAAAAATAATAACATATTATTTTAATAAATGTGTTGAAAAATACACATTCCCAATACAATAAAACTGGACATTTTTCTTATATTCAGAAAAATAGCACATGGGTTTACCTCCTTATGAAGGTCACCTTGTTTAGACAGTGTATCCAGAAGGCCCTAACTTGCTGTAGAAGAAGAGGAGCTTTACACTAATTAGATAAACTGCAGCACTTTTCAATGGTCCCTTGTGTGTTCTGTGCAGTGTTAACAGAAACAATGAGAGAGTCTGGAAGAGTACGAAACATGAGCAGAAACATAAGCAAAATGCAAACCAACAAAAAATGAAGGTCAAAGATTGAGCTTTTTATAGTCTGTGATCAATAGACCAATATATCCTGTTTTTAGTGTGCTATGCGCAGTGAAACCAACACATATTGATCACAATACAACCTACTTTCTCATTTTTCCTCGCCATCACATTTTAAGTATTGATTGGTCACATTATTCTTTTCAACATAAAATAAACATATTGTCATCTTATAATTACAACAACACAGAAGAAACAGACTACAGTTTCAGCTGCCACACAGGTTCTTCACCTGTTGAAATGTCTCATTAAATCTGATGAATGAATGACAGTGAATTTCTCCACTGTGAGACTAATAAAGGAATATCTTATCTTATCTTATCTTATGAAGGTTAAATTATTGTAATTTGCACATTTATTTCACGTAAAGTACTCACCACTCTAAAACAGTGACATTGGCAGGAGTGTGACGTCATTTTACCTCTGATAACAACCTTTGCATGAATTGAAATATTAATATTAATAAACAGTCCAATTAAACTCAATTAATTAAGTGGAGAAACGTATGATAATGTTGTTGTTTGCTCCCTCGTGCATTGATTATAATTCTCTTTATCGCTTATTTAACTTTCCCCCTAAAGTCATTCATCTTCTCTTGTTATTTAGAACAATGTATTTGTCACAGTTACACTCCTCAGCAAGTTATTTGTAGCAATGTCATATAAACTGATGATTTATTCCACTGTCGCTCTCACTCCATGGGTGGATAAGAGCATCAGCTAAATGTCTAAAGTGCGAGATAAAAATGTGAGATGAATGTCATCTTGTTGTCTAGTGCAGCTGCGAGCGCTGCTCTGACTGTTGGGAGGTTAATTTGTCTTTATCTGTGGGCGACAGTTGCTGTTTCGAGTGAGGATTTTAAGATGCTAGATGCTCTTGATTTGCTGTTTCATTCAAAGGCTCAAGTGGAGATCAGTGAACAGCGATTGAAGGGTTGCATTGCAAATTATGAGTGTGTCGTGGTGATTATTATTATTAACTCACCAGGCTCACAAGTGGAGGGGCACTGACTGCACTGTGTGAAATAATGTTTGCTGGTTCTACAGGAATACATCGGTGTGTGTAGAGACATGTTTTCCTATTGGAGGGTGAATGACACTGAAACAGGTGTCAACTAAATTCCTAATCTACAAAATATAGCCTGCTCTGTATCAAACCTACTGTTATGGTTCTATGTCATATGTTTAAAGGATAATTCAGAGTTACTATAAAATTGGTCTTATTTTCAAGGTTTTGCCATCATTCTTACTAGTTACAACATTGTACTTACAAAGGTAATCACTGAGACCTGAATATTGCTTAAAAGAAAAATGATGGTGGCTGGAAACATAAGCAGTCAGACATGGAAACAGATGTAAAGAAACCCACAGGTTTGGAAGAGAAACAATGGCAAACACCAAAATTATTACCCAGTATCTCAATTTACACAAAGACTTCTTGGTTCAGCTTCGACCCAGAGTACTTCCTGTATTATTCTTACCTTGCATGGCAAAAATCCATCTTGGCCGACTTCAAGTACGTTTTTGTCCAGCAAGTCAGGGCACAGATAAATCAACATCTTGTGAGGAGCTACTGGCAGCTGCGGGCGTGGTTTATGTGTTCGCTGTAATAACACAGAGTGGCAACTATTCCTTTTAATCAACAATGCTGACTCCTGAGGCAGCCGAGTAGACTGTTGTCAGGCTATTGAATAGGCGTTATCAGCTGCTGGAAGCCCCATAGATGTGGGTCAATAGGGGCATCAGTTATATCAAAACTGTAAAGTGCGTTTTCGTTCAAAAAAGAGGAAAGAACTGCACTGACTGCAATGTTTTTGGCTTTCAGTTAGTTTGGTTTTCATTAGTTTTCCAAACAGTTTCCAATGACAGCTTCTAGGTGGTTCTGTGTTAAAAACATTGAGTATTTTTCCTGTAAAATGAGGAATTATTACATTTTGGGTGTAGTTTAATTTTCAAATAAAGTGGATTGTAATGATACCCAGTCTGAACTGTTGCTGTGTTTACAACCTGTCAGATCAGACTTTGCTGTAGCAACGTCTCCATGTTCAAACATCAGCAATTAAGTACAGTTAAACACAATGTTACTGTTACCACGGTTATAGCCAACACTACGAAGATAATGCCCAAGTTAATTGTATGAAACCTGAGTTTTCCTTTCAGATTCATCTGTCTGTCTGGTATCCATTGTTCCCATCGAGTAAAAAAGTGTCGGCCGCAGAGTAGAAGTTTAACAGGTGGGGGAGGGAGAGTAAGAGAGAGAGAGAGCGTACAATACATAGTCTCTTGTACCGCCTAAAGCAATACATCCCCCTGGAGAGGTTACCACTGACAACAAGACATAAAGATATACAGAGAGAGTCAGACCAAGAGACAAGGAGAGAGGGGGGAGTGAGAAAGGTAATCACCTGCTACAGGCACAAGAGGTGTGGTGATGAGAGCATGCAATACTTTCACATCACTCATATGGTCATCGTCACACAAGTGCAAAATCATCAAAACACCGGCTGCACACAGAATGACTGGGCGTAACACCTTGTACCAGGCGGTCACTCACAGTTATTCATCGAGAGCTCTCGATGGGAAAATGAATGCAAACCAAAAATGTTGTCTTCACATCTGTTAGAGGCAGCTGTTCTTCGATTTTAGGTTCCAGAGAAATAGGCTGCATCTACATTTTAGGCTTTGGGAAAAGAAAAAGTTTACTTTCTTTGGATAGTTGGTTTCTTTCAATTTATAAAGCCTAATGTTTACCAACATGCCGGAAAATGGTGGATTGCGCTCTCCGGATTGGGAGTGAGTCTTTGCCTCAAGCGAGGGAGTTTAAGTATACCAGGGTCTTGTTCACAAGTGGCCAAAATGAGTTTCCGTCTTAAGGTGACTGGGCTCTGCCATAGAGATAGGGTGAGGAGCTTAGACATGTGGAGGGAGCTCAGAGTAGAGCCCCTGTTCAGGTTTAAAGGGGCCAGCTGAGGTGGTTCGGGCATCTGATCAGGATGCCTCCTGGACGCCTCCCTTTGGAGGGTTTCCGGGCACGTCCAACTGGTAAGAGTCCTCAGAGTAATTCCAGAACATGCTGGAAAGATTATATATGGATGAATGGATGGATTAAAAAAAGATTAAAAAAGTCACAGGCTCACACAGTGGGTCAAACAAAACAAAAAAGTTGTCATTCTTAACTTTAGTATAACATTAATAATGTGTTTGTTTTCTCTGCTTCATTTCATGTGCTCTTGCTTGTGAAGCTCAGCGTAACCATTATTGCACCCTCCAGATTAGATCACACTCTGCTATGCCAGGATTTCAAAGCACTGTTAACTATCAGCTACAAACATCTGTCTTCTTCTATCCATATAAGTATGTCTTGGTGTCATTTACAATCTATCTGGTTTAGATTTCAACCGCAAATTGTAGTTTCATAATGCTGACTTACATGAAAATTTGGTGCCAAGATGATCAGACAGGTAGTACACAAGCCAGAATAAATTATGTAACATTTTATTTGGAAGCAAGTACATCCAGGATGTTTGGAATTCCTCATTGCACATTAGAGTATGCCAGATTAGTTTGGCTCACCTCTGGGAATTGCCTGTCTGCTAATGCTGCTTGTCCTGTCAGACTACTTTTTAGCAGTGCTACTGTGTTGCCAGATCTCCGCACTTATAGGAATGCTGGCTAAATCTATAAAAATAAGATCTGAATTGTAATAAACTACATTCATCCTTGAAGACTTTCACTAGGTGCTGTCTGTTTAAATATATGTGCACTGCTTGAAATGTTTCAGCTGTGTGATACGTCACACCAAGTTCTTTACATGTCATCTGCATTTATGAAGAATTCGATGAGGCTTCCCAGCGAGGCTCTGCTCTTAAATGTGTCGTTACAGGCTTTGAGAAAGCAACGGCATGTGAGGAATGCAAGCAGCTGACTTCGGTTTACTTGGGAAGTCGTGAGTGACACTTGCATATTGACACTGACTGACTGACTGTACCTCTGGGAGACTACCAAAGGGTGTGAACCAGTGAGGGTTGGTGTGTGTGTGACTGTCTGAGCATGGGTCTCTGTGATGACAAAAGCATAGATTGACAGAGCATTGCTGTGCATCAAGGAGCTTGGCTATCTATCTCTTAAAGCTTGTAAAAGCAGCTGACTTCACCATATTTGCTTTGGTTTACTGGTTCTTCAAAATTCATATTTTGACACATATACAATATATACATATATCAAATCACCACATCATAACTATTTCTGTCAGTGATGCCCTGTTGTATTTCTAATACAAGTCTTTGGATTTAGCATTGCTTTGAATGGCTCAACAGACAAGCAAAAACATTTCAGATTGCTGAGAGACACCCTTGTCTTTTATGTGCTTTGAGCTGTGATTAAAAACTTTGACATGTTTGTCCCCACAGGAGACCGCAGCGAGCAACGCTTTGTTCCCCAGCCAAGCCATTCAGGTAACTATGTGATTGCACATAAACAGGCCTTGAGTGACGCCGACACAGATCTAAAACAGACACGAGACACGACAGCGACAGAGACGCGCATCAGGAGCAAGAGCCTCACGAGTAAGCTCATCAATTCAGACAGAACAAGTTTATCAGCCACCTTAAAAAGTCAGAATTGTGGTTTGAATATGCTGAATATATTTCAGTAAGAGACACTTACTGTACATGAGGGAACTGACCATTTATAGCAAGTGGTACAGAGTTAGAGTTGCCGGGAAAGGCGCTCACAGGAGCGATGAGGATTCTGCAGGGACAACTAATCCTCCCGAAACAAATACGTGAACATTAAATCTTCAAAAAAATCCAAAATACCTAAAGCCTAGTGCATAAATACAATGTTGGGAGAGGTGGAGGGAGCTGCATCAGCAAACAGCGTTGGTATAAGCTTATCTAATGTGAGGCTTGTCAGGTTATAATGATCACGCCTGTAGGCCTGTTTTTTTTTTTTTTTTCTTTTATAGTGGATCCTTGCCTTGTTTGTTTCCTGAATATGCATGGAGACACACGTATGTGCATGTGCATGCACTATTCTCACAATGATGAAGACTGTTGAATGTAACCGATTCAGGTTTCAAAATGTTCAAAAAGTGTTTTAAGTAGCCTTAATTTGAAAAATAAAAATTAAATGAAATTTAAAAAAAACTGGAAGCATTTCATACAGCTCTCAGCATGGTGATGGCTGAACCAGCGGTTCATGGCTGATGGTGCTAAAAGTGAGAACAACAGCAACATGATGATAGAGCTAATAGTTTTGACCGGACAGTGGGTGCTATGCTTTTGCAACAGCACTTTCAGTTTGGGAGGCAGTAACCGCCATATGAGAACAGCTAACGACGGCCAATGGGGCATGCTCACATACTCTAAAAGCACATGCGAGCTATGTCTTTATTACAACTCACACACACAGCGAGAACGATTTAATTCTCTGCTCAGGTAGACATTACTCCTCCATATTTACAGTATATAGCCAATCGTTTTTTGTTATTATTGTGTTATATTCATGATCTGGATATCATATAGAGCACCTTTGAAATAATCAAAAATACTGAACATAGAAAACAACCAGTGAAAAATCCTGTTCAATACAATGCTCTAAATCTAATCTAAAGCTTCAGTAGGCAAGTTATTTTTGGCATTATTGGGCAATAATTCTATAATAACCTTTCAGCATATTATAATTCAAGCACTCTGATAGAAAACTACATTTGCTTGCTTACTATGATGCTTGGTATTTTTTCAAGTGGTCTTAACATGGTGTCACAAACGTTCTCATTTTACAGCTGAACAGTAACTACAAGATGTTTCTGAAAACATTTGAGGTGAGAAATAGTCATTACAGGAACAGAATATTGATCCATATTTCATGTTTGACCATTTGGTCTGAATTTCCGAGTTACTGACTATGCCATTAGGAGCACCAGAGGACACAGAGGCACATGATTGTTTTTGTTTTTTTTTTTCCGATCACCTGTCTCACGCACTACTGTCAGGATATAGTGACCATTTTACAAAAAATACTTTTTTTTAAAATCACATTTACTTTGTTTCTACCCACTGTAATTTTAATGTTTCTTGCAGTGGCTTGAAGCCTTGCAAGGTCTTTTGTGAACCTGTACAAACAGGCACACACACACACACACACATGATAATACTTGAATACACACACATGGTCATGCATGGACACGCACACCTTGCCCAAAGTCAGTGAGGTCCAATTATAGGAAGAGCCCAAAGTCCTGCTACATCAAAATGAGGAAGGGATTAAGACCTGTTAGGGAAGGAGGGAGGGCAAGACTGAACTGGCATGCAAGTGGCTGACAGGCCCTTCAAGCTTCCTCCTGCACTGTCTGTCTGGGCACGCACTGGTGCAACCTGTCTGTGTGTGTGTGTGTGTGTGTGTGTGTGTGTCTGTGCAATTGCGGGTGCTCATCCTCATGGACTCCACTTGTCATAATGTACTTCCTGTATTCTGCTGCAAGACCAATAGTACCTGTATTTGCGTCACAAAGGTTTAAGAAAGTGACAACTAGATGGAACCTGTCACTATGGCAGCCTGTGTGAACCAGAATTGATGTCAAACATGAAGCCTTGTAGGTGACAATGGACTGATCTGGATTGTTTTAATGTGTGCTATGTATACAATACTCATTTATTTGACAGGTTTTATTTATGCAAATTGATTTTTAGTGTCTGAAGTCCTAGACACAAGTAATCTTGTTTGAAAATGGGTCCCCGCCCCGATGGCTGACTTCAACCAAACCAATTTCTTAGAGAGCAGACCGCATTACGTCTGCTGCATTTTAAACGTGCTCAAATGCATGCCTGGGGTGTGAGGTGTAAAAGGCTATCGCTTTTTCCCCCTCTATCCTCAGTCACACACACACCATCACAAACAGGACACACATACCCCTGCAGTTTATTTATTTATTTTTCTCACAAGCTGTGCCTGGAACAGATGGCCAGTTTCACGGGCATGTTTGTGAACTCCTGGGTTGGGTCAATCAAACCGTTTTATGGGGCAAAGGAAAGGAGGGAGAGGTGGAGGGACAAAGTAAGCGGCAGGAAAAACAAAAAGGTAGAGGACAAAACACACACATTTGAGGCTGTGTTGCTTTGCTGGGTATGCAGCTCCTAGTCTCTAAATCAGTGGTGCTCAAACTTTTTCTCACGGAGAGGCAAAACTGGAACTCAGTGGTCGCCACGGGCCAAAAGTGAACACTAACAGTATGTATTGTATTGTTAAGATGTTCCAGTCATTATTATTTTAGCTTTTACATAGTAAACCCCTTACAAGCCACCTGTAGAATGCATTTGTACTCATTTCATACACAATTTATATATATACACATATATTATATGCTGTATACAACAATATTTTTAATATTTTAAGACTGCTTAGTTACCCCAGCATGAAGACACTTTCATATGCACCATTTTAGAATGGGCTAAAATAACACATTTATGCTGTATTCAAAAACTGTTGCTTTTGTTCAAAACTGCATGTGACTATCATAAGTTGGGCATGGCTGTAAAGGGGAAACTTGTGGGTACCCATAGAACCCATTTAGGTCAGAGGTCAAGGGACCCCTGGCCATGCCAGTTTTTCCTTGCCGAATTTGCAAGTTTGGAGCGTTATTTAGCTTCCTTTGTGACAAGCTAATATGACATGGTTGGTATCAATGGATTCCAAGTTTTTCTTATGATACCAGTACCTTTTAAACCGTTTAAAACCAAACCTACTACAGTCTCCAAAAGACAGTTGATCAGAGTCACTGCTCCAAAAGAACAATTTCTAATCTATATCTAAAAACAAGGCTAATGTTACATTTTCTTATGCTGGGGATTGTTTTACTGTGAGCACAATCCGCCGTGTCATCAGCAACACTCATGTTCATACATTAGTCAGCCAAATCATATGGAATGATAATTTTAATGTAGAGTATGTACAGTGTAAATATTTGGCATCAGGGCTCTTGGTCTCACCCCAAAGGAAAGAACGCATTAAGATCAGCTCAGTGGGGAGTGATGATAATAACCTCCACCCTCGGGGAAGAAAGGTAGACTCAAAGTCTACAGGTGGATACCCAAGGTAGAGCCGGAGCTTTTGAAATGCAATTATGTGCAACCAATGTAACACCAGCAAGAGAGCACTCACGACTTAAAGGAACAGTGTGTAACAATCAGGGGATCTACTGCCAGAAATGGAATATAATATGATGTTTTATTTAGTGTGTAATAACCTGAAAACAAGAGTAATTGTGTTTTTGTCATATTAGAGCTGTTTAACTCTACATAGGGAGTGGGTCCTCTTCTTGGAGTTGCACTGCCATGTTTCTGCAGTAGCCCAGAAAGGGCAAACCAAACTCAAACTTTAGTTAACTTACATTAACTTTTACTGCTTGGGCCAGAGTTGATAATTTTTCTCATTTCCGTCACCGTTACTCTTTCTCTTTCTCTCTCTCATGCTTCACCACTCACTTCCTACGAACACACATGCTGGCTCTGCTGAAATAGCTCTAGAGAAGGCCATATGTGATTTTGCATTGGCCACCATAGCTCTCCACCATACTTGACACACAGAAGAAGCTTCAGTCTGTTTTGCGATCTCCGCACCTCATTGCAAGATAGTGCCAGATCCTACGCACTGGACCTTTTAAGTGCACTACCATAATCATAAGACTATGTTTGATATATAAACTGCCGTGAGAAGACTAGGCTGTGTGAGAGTAGTGGCAGACTCGAGTTGACTTGCTGAACTAGCTCCAAGGCTTCATTTCCACACATTCATAATTGAAAGCAGTTCAGTAACCATTCCTCTTCTCTTAGCTAAGTAGCAACTCTGCTGAAATGGTTAGAGGAAATGAGCTTTGCTCATACACTCTTTGACCGAGGTTACTGGGTGAAAGGGCAGTTTTTGGTTTTACTATATGATAGGAAGAACTGAATCTGGAAACTTCAGGTGAGAATGACTCTTAACCAAAGTGTTAGTGTGCAGCTCTGTAAAGAAAATAACAAGACACGTCGCCAAAATATAATTTTTCTCTTTTTATTGCACTGCACCATGACTGTCACATTTAATTTCATTTCTGCTTTCTGGAAAGATTTACTACAAATGTTGATAAAACAGCATTTTGAAGTGAGCTCCCTGAACTGAAGTGAAAAGAGCTCAAAGGTGTACAATCAGGAGGAAAAGACTTTTTGTGGGGGGTTGGGAAAGGGTTTATACAGTTTGTTCTGGCAGTCAAAGAGACAGTTTAGATTAGAATGAAACCACAGGCGGGATCCAGCAGCGTATTCCAACATGTGGGTAGACTTGCTGTACAGCAGGTAATGACAGCCCGGTGTGGTTCTCCCTCTCACTAATGAGAGTTCACCTTAAATTTGGCCTCTCTGATCTGAGAGACAGTAGCTTGTTAAAGCTAACCTGGCACACCTCACCCTGCATGAGCTTTCCCTATACTTTGAAACTTAAAAAAGCTACCTAGAAACAGGCAACTTAATTACAGTACTGGGACACAGGTCTTGTCTTAAACTTTAGGTGGGAGGAGTTGTGAGTGGATGGGGTCATGGTTGCTCCCTATACAGTATCTGTTATTAATGTATTGGCAGAGATGACATGATAAAGATATCGCACTGATCATTTAATCTCAGTTATTAATGATAACCAAATTTGCATTTTAACTTCTTTAAACTTAAAGGGTAACTTTATTTTTCTATTGTTTCAACTTGAACCCTATTTTCCCATGTTTTTGTGTCTAAGTGATTATAATGGTGACATTTTCTGAAAAAGGTCCAGTATTGAAGGATAACTGGCAGCCGCAAAACAAGCTGCAAGTGCAAGTGAGCAGCATCAGTGTAACGTTACATTCACTCAAAGTGCTTGTTTTTGCCACTGACAGGCTCCGATTGTTATTGTAATAAGTGTCTGACAACATTATGGAAAAGACCCTACAGAGAAATAAAATGTTTTTCTTAACTTTTGCTGTTTGTTATTGTGTCCAACTTCCACTCAAGGAGATGTCTCATAGTGAAATCTGAATATTCGTACACTACACTCTCGCTCAAATAAATATGGGCGGCCAGCAAATTCAATGACCTCATTCACATTGTTGAAAACGTCCAAATATTCAGCCATTACAATGAAAATCTTTCAGATAACACTCAGCTACACTTTCTGTACTGCAACACAACAAACCCTGCCAAGCTGGCACTCACATTTTCACCATGGATGTACTCCACTGTTCCACTGTTGTCTTTCAGCAACACGTCACCTCACCAGATTTCAGAACAAGACTTGAGCAAGACTCTTTCCATAATGTCAGACACTTATAATAACAATCAAAGCCTGTCATAGCAAAAACAAGCACTTTTAGTGGGTGTGAATGACTCTGCCAGCTTGCCCATTAGCACTACTACAGTGCTCTCCTTCAATACTGGACCAATTTTAAAAAGTTGTTGTTGCTATTACTCATTCAGGCACAAAAACATGAGAATATAGGGTCCAGGCTGAATAATACCAAAGTTACCCTTTAAGGTCTGCACAGTGATATTTTACACCAGAACCACAAATCAGTATCAAAATAAATGGTGATCTCAGTGTGTCTCAAACATATTTTACACTGTTAACTTTCTTTTATTGCCTCAGGATGTCTGTCTGGTGAGGAACTGTTCCCCAATCTTGACACAGACCAGTTTTCAGTATTCCAGCACAGTATGTTGAATTAGACAGTCACACGAGGATACACTGTGTTAATTACCTAATTACTAAGTCAGTTAGGGATAATTGCCTCCTACAGCATACATTTGTTGACCAATTAGTGTTACAACCAGTTTGGCTTCTGAATTTTTCAACACAGGAAAATATGAAATATCATGCTGTATGTGGTCTTTTTGGAAGTTGTAGCATTCTACCACTAAATATGTCATGTTATGTCAGCCAGTCATTTAGACAAGACGATAACCATTCAACAAAGTACGCACATAAGCACCATTATAAAAACTTGACTGCCAACAAAATCAATAGCATTTACATGTATTGTAGTTACATTTATATGGAAGCAATAATGAATACAGATCTCTGTCCACACAGCTTTCTGCTTTGACCAATAGGAGCAGTAAAAAAAGCTCATTTATTTTGCGGACAAATACTGAAATCAATACTAACTGTAAAAGCCAGACAATGATTCAGACAGAGAACTGAATAAATAAATGACATTGTCTGTGTGCATACACAATATCGGAATATAATTAAAGGTCAAAGCTGCAAAGTTTGACAGCTGCTAACTAATCAAATTCAGTGTTGATGCATTTTGTTAAGAACATTTGAGTGTTTATTCATAAATACAGTGTTCTTCTAGGTAAAATGTAATATTTGCAACAGCACAAACACATATTTTGACCCCTGAATAGTTGCTGTTTGACTACTACAAGTTGCCTCTTACACTTCCGGCTCCAGCAAGCTGCCACATGGCTTGGATTGCATTCTCTTTTGTCAACGTTGCTGCATTGTCTAGTTTAGAGCACTGTAGTGTTTGGCTGTGGGCTGCCACTGTCAGAACCAGCTGGAGTGTGTTTGTGTGTGTTGTAGGCTTTCTAACAGATTGTACCTCCCAAGGTTGTGCCTATGGGGAAAACACTAGGAGAAGACAATCCCACTGAGACTGCCATGCAGACAAACACTTGGCAGTGTTACAACTGCCTTGCTCTCAGGAATGGTAGTGCAAGAGGAGAAAGATGCCAAAGGATCCGCAATCACAGGATGTGATATAAGCAACTTTCTGAGAGAGAGATAGAACTGACCTATCATAACAAGGCTGGGTCATGGTGATGAACATGGATCGAAATTGAAGGATAAACAAAGGCCAGGAATGTAGTAAATGGCCCTGAGCATTTTATGATCCCGGAGAGCCAAATTTGCTAAATGGAAGTTCTTGCAGCAGCGCACGGTGTCTGTGAAATTGCTTCCCTTGAGACGTGACGAGTGTATATGTCGCTGTCCTTGCGGGGTGCACATCTTCACGCAGCAGGAAGGACCTGATGTTGACTCGGGGTCAGACCTCGGAGGAGATGACCTGTCTGTGTCCTGCCTCTCGACTGTGTCTCTCTGTCTTTGTCCTCTTTCTGTCTGTAATACTCTGCCTCTTCTCCTCCTGCTTCTGTCATTCCACTTTTTTACACTTTCTTCTAACTCTGCCCTTCTTTGTCCTTGTTACCATGGCTACTGCCTTCCTCAAATGATGTGGGGAGGTGAGAGGACCGATGGAAGATACAGGGGCCTATGATACTCTTGCCATTCATCAATGTCCTTCTCTCTCTCTCTCTCTCTCCTCTTAAATCTTTATCTCTTTCAAATCTTCAATTAACTGCCGCCAGAGGAAAGTCATGCTGAACGAGTGCCAGCTAGATCCATGCTTCCTTGTTCTGTTTTGTCCAATAATTGTTTACCTCAGATCCTCAAAGATTAGAAAAAGTCACTGGAGTTAATTCAAGACAGCTTTCAGGGAGCATTTGAGGACTATTTCAAATTTGGTTTCAAGGACATTATGAGCAAGATAATAGGTGATCTTGATTGGCTATTGTGAATATGAGAGGATGTGTTAGTATGAGGAAACATAAGGAAGAAGCACAGAGGAACAAAAGCACAAGATGCATGGGAGAGGATGACAGATGAACAGCAAAGGAGGAACAAAAGAGGTGAAAGGGATGTGCAAGTCTGTGATGCAGATCAAAATAAAGGTGATACCCAAGGAGGGAAGAACAGAAATAAAAAAGGAGGAGAAAACACACACACATGGACAGTGTTTGTATGTGTGTACAGGCACAGAAGGATTGAGGCTTGTGAAAAGAAAGGGCAGTGATCAAAGAGATGGAGTGATGGATGAGGCAAAGGGGAAGAGTGGGAGGTATACAGTCGCAGCCACAAGGTCTGCAGTGTGCACATAACCACTTTATTGTTTTATGGGAATGTTTTTCTTTCATGATCTCTTCCCTCTTTTCTCCTGGCAGATGCATGCACACACCCACCCACACACAAACAAACTGTCGCCACCTTTCATTGGAGCTTAGGGAAGCTCCGCCACGGCCATAAAAGATGTAGCCACACTGTGCATCACAGCTTCACCTTGTTATCCTGAATGTAGAACAGGCACATTCAAGAAAATACAGTCAGCTGATGTTACAGATGTCGCACCACCTTCCTGCATGACCTTGTTCGTCGGGCTTGCCTAGCTAATGAACGGGCGCCGGCGGAGGCCGAAACAAGGCAACAGCAGGAAGGTTTAAATACATGTGGCTTCCGCACAGCAGCAGAGGAAGTTTTTTACATAATGCCTCCCTGATTACCCATCTCCCTGCCTGCTTGCACTTTCATGTGTTGGTCTTGTGGGTGAGGTGAGAAGGAAAAAAAAAAAGAAAAAGAAACGTGGGCTCTATTGGGGTTTCCTGTGTAGTGCGGCGATGGCTAATGAGATATTCATATGTAACCCTGACTTTCATGACCTCGGTGTGCACAGATCAAAGGGAGAGGATTTGTTTGGTTGATGTGGGAGGTTGCACAGTTTTTTTTAAATCTAAATGCATTTGTTACATTGTGTAAATGTGTATGCAGATCAGAAGTCCTGAGATTCATGAATCTCAGCAATAAAGAGTATTTTTGTTGACAGTAATTACATTAAACAGTATATGCCCAGATCAGCAGTGTTAAAGCTGCAGTGGGTAGAATTGGAGGAAATATGATTAAAAAAGTTATTTTTACAAAACAGTTACTACATCCTGAAAGCAGTGCATGAGACAGATAATCTGAAAAAAAAATCATGTGCCTCTGTGTCCTTCACTGTCTTCCAGTCCTGTTGAAGGAACCCCTTAGCTGGCTACTAGCTTGCTGCTCCATATCCTTGTGGAAAGCTCTGATCAGGGATTCAAAAAAATAAAAGCTAAGGTACAGAGAGAACAAGAAAATGAAAGGATCAGACAGGTAATGATGAAATTTCTGGCCAAAGACAAGTGCGAAGAAGCAGCAGGTGTGACAGGCAATGCTGAACATACAAAGGTGAGGAGCTAGGCAGACTAGCAAATAAGACCTGCATTTTTTAGAGTCTCATTTTTAATGTTGGAGTGAAGATAATGGTATCATATAAAACTGGGCGACCTGGATTCCGGTTGGATGAGGGGCTCTCCCCTACCCATAATTACCTGGTTGTACCCCAAAGATAGGACACATTAATGACACATGACCCAGCGTCTTTCAATAGGCCTTGCCCACGGTGATACTTATGGCATTTGCAAGATTTCACAAACCGGAGGAAAACATCTAATCAGAGCCAAGCTGGAGCCTTGACATCTCTGAGCAGCTATAAATCACTCACCAACTCTGATCACATAGTCAAACAAGGCAACACTGATCAAATATGAATCAATACGTACGCTGTAATAGCTATTTCTCACCTCAGATGTCTTTAGAAACATCCTGTAGTGTACTGTTTAGCTGTCATGTTGAGGTCAGTTGAGGAAATACTAAGCACTGCCCACCAGCTGGCACACAGCCAATAGGAACACACTCTCTCTCTGAAATGACCTGTGATTGGCCAAAGTCTTCCATCACAGACTAAAGTCTGAAAACAGAGCCATGCAGAAGTCTAGTTATCTCTCCAAACACTTGAATTACAATATGCTGAAAGATTACTATGGATTTTTTTTTTTCTCAATGATGCCAAAAACATTCTGCCTACTGCAGGTTTAAGTTGTTGACTGGTATTGTACAAAATACAAAAAAAAAAGATACTAGAGAAAGTTATCTCACACCTGGTTTGACTAAAAAGTCAGCTCCCTCTAATGCAGGAGAAATAAGAAATAGAAATATGCTTATCCAAAAGGAAACACACTTATAGTCTTTGTGCTCCCTCCTAACATCAAAATGTACAGCGTTCTCCCCGAGGAAGACACGGCTGTGAAAGCTTCGCTCTAAATAGAAATCGTCTCAAGTAAAGTCAAGTCAGTTTTATATGTATAGCTCAAAATCACAAATCACAATTTTTCATCAGGGGACTTTAAAATCTGTACAGGATACGACACCCTCTGTCCTTTACAGTGCGACCCTCACATCAGATGAGGAAAAAAAAAAAAGAAATGGAAGAAGACTCATGAAGACATGAAAAGCAACAGAGGAGGATGGACAGATGTGCAATAGATGTCACGTGTGTATATATATATATATATATATATATATATATATATAAACGTGAACATAATTGTGTGAGAAAGTGGATTCATCAGCTTCCCGGGGTTGACAAACATCTAGAGCCAGAGCAGCAAGACCTCCTTTCCACGTCAAATAAATAGTATTCATTCATGTATTCTTTGCATCCACGCTAGATGTGTACAGTAGACTTCCATTTCATAGAACAGATGTATCTCTCTGGCATTGGAGTGTGTGTCTTGTATCTAAATGTATGCATGACACTGTGTGACTCAGAGGTTGACCTGATCGCATACAGAATAATGTATGAATTATTTATATATTTTTTAAAGAGACAGACATGATAAAGGTTAACAGTAAACATTATACTGTAAGCTGGTACAAATAGCTCAGTAGCTTATGCACTGTGCCACTAGACATTTATAGAGATTTGTATATTAAGTAGCTAAACAATACTGCTACAGTAGTTCACCACTGCATATCTTTATACTTTTTACAACCATTTCCATGTTGACAACAGCTCCCCTGTTATCCATGAACACTATTTCCTTCTGCAATTACAGATTTAGCTGGCATGTGTAGTTTTATTATATTTAGTTTGGCCTGATCCTTTACAATGTTTGTAATGATTATGCCACGGACTTTACTAGATTAAGTAATGACATTTACAGTACACACAATGCTCTAAGTTACTAGAGTAACTGAGTTAAGAAGGGACTTTTCAGTGGATATAAATAGAGCTACTAGACACAGTAATTCACATTATCTAAGTAACATGAGACGATCCAAACCCTGGTACAACCTGAGTCACTCACATCTCGTTCACCCAAATGACAGCTCTACCCGGCAACAACACCTTGTCACGTTTGCAGACAGGCAGGAGAGAACATAACTCACAAAGGGCACTGGGGGGCCAGCCTTGGCCTGGAGGTCAGATGGCCCCTGAGCTGCTGAGCTCCTCTTTACACTCCTTATGAATGATGCATGGCTGGCTGGACTTCGGTAAGGTGTGGGGGAAAGAGAGGGAGTGAAAGACAGCAGCCAAAGAAGCAAATGAGCATTGATCAAGGGCGCTACAATTACACCGACCTCAGCTAGTTCCTTCCAGTGAGTGCCCCCAGGAGCGGAGGAAATGGCCTTAGACGGATGAAAAGGTCTTGATGTGCGTGCGCGTGTGTGTGTGTTAAGTGGGGGAAATCTTGAAACTGAAATCTTGTAACTTTAATTCCCCTGTTTGAATTATACATTTTCACTGATTTTGATGCACAGAACAAGATTCATAAGTCTTGGATCTGATTAATTCCTGAAAAACGTACTCAGCGCACATGCATGTTTTTTGTCCAACAGCGGCAACACGGTACGGTAATGCCTAAAATGGGACTGTGAGTAGGTGACAGGGATAGAGTAGGATAAGGGGGGGAGGGAGGAGGGGGAGAGCGAGGTGTGAGATAAAAGGGAAGGATGGGAGGAATGCAAGAGGGAAGAGGAAAGGTGATACGGTGGGCTGGGGAGTCGACAGATTGATGGATGGCTTCGCTGCAGATGGATACTGAGCAGAAACAGAGCTGCAAAAACACACTTTAGCACACACACATATGCAGACACACATAAATGCATCCACACACACACACACACACACACTCTAAGGTTATGAAAAGACTGATTGGTGCGTACATGTGCAAACGATCACACTGGCACATAAACAGTCCGAATCCAAAGGTGGCATTCTGTTGCAGGCTTTTAACCCATAACGCTTCATCTCTCTCCTTCTCCAACATGCACACACACATTATTAATGTGTGTCATGCAGCACAGGGTAGTGCACTGACTAATAACTGTAAACAAGTGTCACCATGGGGCCTATCACGCAGCCCAGTAATGGTTATTACCATCATCACTCTTCCTATGATTATCTGGGCCCGTCGTTAGCTATAGAACATCGTTCCCTGCCAAATGTACCACTGGCATTGCAGAAATATAACAGACCTCCTCTCCATTTCGCTCATTTACATCCAGAGCACATCTGCTCACAAGGTGCCACCGCTGCTGCATTAAAGGTTTCAAGCTGATCTTCTGTCAAAGACAAAAAATAAAAATATTGTTTGGTTTGATGTATCTGTAACAAACAGCAACTTACTCGACAAGACTGGAATGCTCCCATCTGTTGATGTGTTGTAGTGCACGGCGGTGGCAAACTGTGCAAGCTGAGTGTACAATAACCACATGGGGAGCAAAGGGGCTTGTAAATGCCCAAGAAATGTGTATACTAACAAAACAAAAAGCAACCCTGCATGCAGCCTGATGTGTCTCATTTTGAGATTGAACAAATGTATCTCCGATGAGGAGGCAGAGTCCGTGTTTGGCTGGTGTTTGTGTGTATTTGGGTCTGGGTGCACATTTGGGATTATAGCTCCTTTAAAGTGATACGTGTCTTTATCCACCAATGTAAAAACAATCTTTTTTAGGTCTTCAAAGAATGTGTCAGCGGCTTTTCACTTTACACTCCTTCAAACTTGGATAGCTGTAGGTCAGAGGGAGGAGGAAAACAGGATTCATCCTTTCAGGATGATTTTTTTTTTCTTCTCACTGTTTTTGTTCTCCAGATATCCCATCCTGTCAATCAGAGACAATCTATCAAAGCATCTTTTCAGCTTATTTCGTCCTTGGACTCGGAGGGTGCACTTTATTCCCTTTATTGCTCAGTGCTGTTATGCTCCTCCACAACCTGCCCTGATCAATACTTATGGTGTTTGATGATGTGTTAGAGGAGAGTGTTTGAGTGCACAAGCGATCAGGTTTCTTACCACGCTCATTATTCTGTCAAACTCGCTCATAATTTCTGAATTCATCATTAGAACATAGGTAGGAAGAGGCTTGTGATGTGCAAGACGTGCTGCAATTATATGAGACACTTTGTTTCTAAATGCAATCAATCTGACTGATGACCACCATTATGCTGTTTACATGGGTGCTAACAGGAATGATCACATAAGGTGTCAGCTTTGCAGTTATATTAGCACTTTTGTTGGTTTACCACTGTAATGTTATACTTAAGTCACAGTTTTATCACTATACTAGTGGAGTTATTGACACATTTAATACAGGCTACCTCTGACAAGAGGATCCTTGTTTATTTTTAAGAAATAAAAAGCCTAATTACATCTTACCAATAATGTGTTTTGTTAGTGTATGTGTATTGCAACTGGTCCAGAGTTTGTTTCTTAAAATTTTGGTTGTATAAATGTTTGTTTGTGTAAGCCCATCCATCCAACTATTATCTGTAACCACTTATCCTATTCAGGGTTGTGGTGGGGGCTGGATTATATCCGTGCTATTATGTACCCTGGGCAAGATGCCAGACTATCACATGTCAGCCTTTTTCACATTTAAGTCTATGAACAGCCACGGACGTTGACGTAGTACAACGGTCGACGTGCAAGTGACGTATATCAAGCGACCGTTAATGAATAACGTTATAGAATGTTACGTGGTATAATGACGAGTATAACAAGTAAAAAAGTCCACTTTGGGTGGGTGGGAGTGGTGCAGTATGGGCCAAACAATCACAGGACTTTCCCCCAGGAGACAACTGTTCGTGTCCTGTGTGACTCTAAAAGTCATCTCACTTATTTTATGTAAAGAAACCAACAAAGTAATTTTAATCCAAACCATGATTTTTTTTTTTTCTTACTAAACCTAAGCCAGTAGTTTTGTTGCCTAAACTTAACTATTTAAAACTGCGACCATGATACAGGAGAAAATATGTTTCACTCAAAACGTAATTGAAAATGTAGTTTAGTTGTATGGGAAGGTAATTTTGTGGGAGACAGGGTTGGTTATGTAAAGGCAACAGAGTCAACAAGCTCTCTCTGTCTGGATGGATAAAAGCTTAAAGAGTTATGTTTTCAATAAAAGTTTAACAGTTACACAGCGCACACAGTGGGTGTAAACAGCAGACAAATCCTCATTGGGGCACTTCGATATTGGCTGTTCATGGAAATACAGAGATACACAGTCTGCAGTCTACAGTGTGCATTTTTAGGTCAGCCTTAATGGTAGTAGTCGTCAGTAGTCAGACACTTTTTTCCATGAACAGTCGATACGAAGCCTGAAGCTTTCTTCATGGTTTGTCCTACAACAGGTGTAACCACCATGACTGGCCTCCTTTCAAGCTTAGCTGGAACCCGGTCCTTTCTGTTGCAGCTTGGGACCACATTTTCCTGCTTTAATCAGGAAATTAATGGCCCTTAGTCACGCAGGCCCATATAATAAACTCATTCACTGTAAATTAATTAACAAGCACAACATTAGACAGACAGAATATTGGAGATTGTGGTATGCATACATAATGCCGTGTATATAGTATGCTAATGCTGCATAAATCAGTGTTAAATGTAATAATCTAATGACAGAAACAAATCTTCAAAACAAAGCAAGGCCTTACATAACCCATATTTATTTGCTGTCTTCTAATTAATTGATACTGTATTTTTTTTGTTGATCTGAGGAACATTTTACTTTCGCAAAGGATGTTGTGCTCACCTACAGTGATGTTATTGTGCCTCTCGCTGGACACTTCAGCAGAGCCAATGCCTGGAAACGTTGGGCTCTGCTCATGGCAATGGTGGAGCTCATGGAAACACAAGATATAAAAAAAAAAAAAAAAAAACCTGGACTATAAACTGGACTTAATCCCATGAAGACAAACCCACGCCAGTAACTCCTACTCACTGAACCACTCTGCCTTTCTCTGCCACAAAGTAATTACTATTAAAAGGCAAGTCATGTATATTTCACTGGACACTACTTTGAGGAATAGTGGACAGAGAACTGCATGCAGTTGAATATGCTTCAGAAATGTACTCCCACAGAGTGAACATGATGACGGACAGGGCATATTTAATATTCAATAATCACGGCTTTTCATTTATTGACATTTTTGTTCTTTTTCTTTTTAACTGTGTCCATCTTTCCACATCTAAACCACATTTTTACCAGTTTTAGCAGACGTGTTGAACTAATAGCTGAAGAAAGGATGAGGTTCATTCTACTCACAAGGAAAAGCTACCTGTAACTTGTACACCTTGCTACATTCACCAACAAACCAACCCTTACTCTACCCTGTACAAGAGACATGGTTTAGTGATATCCAGGCTTGAAACACCTGATGAAATTCCCACCTGCACTTTCTCCCTTGTACTACTGTACAGTGTGTACACACGTTCTCTTCTCCTTACTTTCATCCTCTCTACAGTCATAGCAGGCTGACTTTGTAATGGATTAAACCGGCAAGTGAACCAGAAGCTACACTTCCTCAAGATGATGAATAACAATACTTTCTACTTGACATAAATACACAAGATAAAATTAATTGCTTGTATGAACAAGTCCCCAAGAGGCACAGAAACACCAAAAACCCATTACTGGACCACAGTGGTGACATGGAACACGTGGTTGGTTTGTTTCTGCTTGTTGTACTTAGTGTAGAGATGCATGTATGTAATGTACATGCACACATAATTACTTCAGAGATATGCTATATGATACACAAAAGGATACAGTTTGAATTTGTTAATGTTGGGCTGTTGATTTTGTGCTGTATTTAGCCAGTGTTTCAACTGAATATTGAATATTTGACTTAAACCCATGAGGAGGATGCTGGGGTGGTAGAACTCTGGCATGATAAAAACGGTTAGGTTAAAAATGGCCTGTACACCTGTATGAATATGTTTGAAAGTTAGTCACCTGGTTGCAGCGTCAGCTGCATGAGCCACTGATGATGGCGCACAAATGAAACAATGGATGGCTCCTAGGTTGATAAAATTTCCCTGCTCTACCTGAATTTATAAAACGCTCCATGTGTTTTCTTCCCTTACGCAGCAGATGGAGTCTCACAACACCATGAGATCACACTCTTGTTAAGTAACATGTTTGTGTCCAGACCAATCAGTGTCCTGTGAGGAGCTACTGCTAGTTAGGGCCGTGGTTTAGGTGTGTTTGGGACAACACAGAGAGACGGCTGTTCATCCAAAACAACAATGGCAGCTCTTGAATCTAAGTCAGCAGTTTTAAAGTGAGGTCTGGCCAAGCCCCCAGGAGGAGCACCGGTCATTGATCCCAATTTTCTTAGCGGCCAAACGGCTGTACTACAAGTTGTCTGTCACGTGATGCCATTGGTCCTTAACAGACTTTTGTCCATAGACTTACACTAGAAAAGAGTATGTAAAATGCACTAACAGCCGAATCTATTTTCTTTCCTTCCTCCGTTCATGTGAATGAGCCCCAGACCAAGGCTGGAACGAGGGATGGGAGGCAGATTTTGCAAGCCATGACGACACCGTGATGGTTTTTAACCTGTGACGGAGCCACTGCTACTGAGCCTGCGCAATGGGAGCAGTGGATGTGGAAGATCGCTGTAAGATATTGGTACTTTTTTAGTCAGAAGTTGTGTTCATGCGCCACTGAGCAACTCTCATAGGAAAGAATAGGGCCCAGCCTCCAATGCTGTATCCAGTTCCCTTTATACATCCATGGGTCTGACGAAGCCTCAGTTTGTGACAAGTTGGGATGAGAGTGCGTTGGAACTGAAGGCTTTTCTCAATGGAAAAGATGTTTTTGCTCTTCTCCTGACTGGCCTCGGCAACAGTTTGATAGTCAGTTCATCCAATCTCCTGCCAAGTATTTTTTGATGTGCTTGCCCTTTTGCAAACAGTTTTCAATAACAGCTTCTCAGATGATCCTGTGTAACAAACCATCTGGCGTGTCAGGTTACGTGTTTTCTACATTCATACCAAAAAAGTAATAAACACTAAAAGCCATGATAAGAACCATCTGTGGGATTAACCAACGCTCTCTCTGTTGCATTAGGGAGGTCGACTGAAAGTACATGTTCACTCTCCTCCTGCCAGCTCAAGTCGTAAAACCAGACAGACTCACTCTTCTCACCAATGTCTAAAAAGCTGTTATGTTAAAACAGAAATAATCTCAAATACAGCAGATATGGTGTATGCTGGTGGTGCTATGGTCACTGTTGCGGGTTCTGCGTCTTCCAACCCAAGTCCTCAACTCTTTCAAGCGACCTGCTGTAAGTAAAACAGAAGTGTGACAAGCCTGGAAGCTCAATAGGCCAAAGAGTGCCTTTTTGGTGACCTACAATCTACAAACCACCTCTCACTGCACACTGTTATGTCTATCCATCATATTCTGCAAACAGGCCTTTGAAGCTCTTTTTCAATAAATGATATTTCCACCTCTTTAGGTAGTAGAATCTACAGTATAAGCAAGCAGCATTCTGCCAGTCCTGGCTTCAGTCACTGATCACACTGTATGTAGCTACAGAGCTTACAGTGCAAGCCATAAAATAAACTTGCATTTTTATCACAGTAAAAGACGCTTCGCTTGTTGTACTTGTAATTTACGGGCTACATAAACCTCAGTTTTAGACTGTATTTTAAAAACACCATTATATATTTTAAAAATGATAAAAAAAAAGCACCCACACTCCATATAATATAGTTATTCATTTTTTGTCTTTTACACAGATTGAAAGAACACCTGGGCTAAGACTACACATCTTCTAAACTTTCATTTTTCAACCTTGAATAATGTTAATCTAATATAAACCTCTACTGACAAATAGAGGTATAATATACTGTATATTTTCAACATCAAATTGCTCAGTGGGGACTCTTCTGTGAGTGAAAGTCTTTTGGTATTTTGGTATCTTTAAATTGCCTAAAGCTAAAGACCAGAAGTGGTCAGTTATTTCTTGGAAGTAGATTTTCATCCCGTTTGCTCAACTGCTTCATCTGTGATCAAACATAAGTGCCTCCCTGTTAGTAATGCTAGCTTATCAAAACAATTTGACAGGCAATACCTGGCCAAAACGTCTCTGCAGACTTTACATAGCAGCTGTTGGACTCTGTCGCCTTTCACACCAACCACCTGCAACCATTCGTGAAGAGAAACCCATGAAGCCTTTAGTCATGCTGCATCCAGGCAGTAAAAGAGCACTGGCTGCTTATGTGAAAGAGCGTAAGTGTATTTGTGTGTGTACATTCCATTGTGAACACATCTGTGTATGCACACTTCTTTATCTGTTTGTATGATTGATTATCCAGCAGCCTCTCAGCACCTTTATACTTCCCTATCTATCACTCATTTTTCCCTTTACACACATACACGTATGTACACAAGGGTATCGGAGGCCGAGCTAACGGCATATTAGCCACCTGTGGGCAAGCCAAGTGTTGTGTAAATACCCAGGGGAGAGAGGGGATGAGCCGTGGCGCCCTGTCAGCCCTAATCTAGGAAGACACCTAATCTCCACAATCCCCTGCGGAGCCTTCTCCATCACTCCCAGATGGATCAGAATAGCTCCTGATGGAACGCCCTGACAGTGTCACTGTAAAGGACTCCAGAAGATAGTCTGGACCACAAAGTCCAGATGTGGAGATTAATTAGTCACAGTGTATTCTTTGGATTACAAAGAAAGCTCTTTTCTTGTTTCGGTTGAACCAAATCAACCATCATCTCATTTTTTTTTTTTTTTATATGAATCACATTGTGGTGACCAAGATCACGCACTTTGTAAGTTTTAGCATATTATCATTTTCACCGGCTGTACGGAGATGAAAGACGATATTCTACTGTAATCATAGAATGTTCAATATTTCCATTATACGTACTCTGTAATCATTTTTGATATGATGAGTTTAATCTACTGCTTGTACTGTCAATGCTTTATCATGGTTACCCCTGAGGGTGCTATTCTGTAAGAGAGACATGTCATCCCCATCAGTTTCATAGAATTCATTTGTTACTCTCAAATGTCTGCAACAATCTCACCCTCAAATATATGAGTCGTTCATGCAGGGGTCTAATGTAACTAAGTACATTGTTCAAGTACCATAAACTGCAATTCTGAGGAGCATTATGTCAGTATTTCTATTTGCTGCTACTTTATAGTGCTACTCCACCACATATCAGAGGTAAATGTTGTACATTTTACTCCACACCATTTATCTGACAGCTTTCGTTACTTTACAAATTCAGATTATTAATATAATCAACTAATAAATGATGATGCATTATTATAGATTAGATTACCCAGTAATCTATAAAGTAATTAAAATGAGATGCACCTTTACCAGCTGGAAAATTACAGCAATGAAAACACTGATGCATCTATAATTATAATTCAATAATATAACTTACAGCCCTGTGATGGACTGGTGACCTGTCCAGGGTGAACCCCGCCTTCGCCCAGTGCCAGCTGGGATCAGCTCCAGCCCCCCCGCGACCCCTAACGGGACAAATGGTTGACGATGGATGGATGGATGGATGGATAATATAACATTATCCTGCGTAATGAGTACTTTTGTTTTTGGTACTTCAAGTATATTTTGATGATTTTACTTAAGTATAATTTAGAATGCAGGATTTTACTTGTAACAGAGTATTGAGGTAAAAAATCTGATTACTTCTTCCACTGCAACATTCATGCAAAATCTTACTTTCAACACAAGCATTGCATTAGTTTAAATTGATAACCTCTCAGTGGCTTTATTTATTTATGTATTTATTTATTTTAATTGATGAAGCAGAATGCAGATGTACCAAGAACAGAGTTCTTTAGGAGTCTTCAGAGTATGTTGTGGTTTTAACGTTATGATCCATTTGATGTTCATATCTGAGCTCCATATCTGTGTGAGGGGGTCAATTACTATTTTTAAATACATTTTATATGCTTCCATAAGCGCATTACAGTATTCAGTTTCATATTAATATCTCAGTAATTATTAGGGAGCATTTATTTACTTATTTCTGGGTTTTACTCAGTTAAATGAATTCATGACAGCACTTTCTATTTTAATGTAAGTGCCAGATGCTGTTTAAATCACAGCTTTTCTCAATAGAACTTGGTCAGAATGGGGTTATATAGATTCTATGTTTTTATGTATATTAAATGTTTTTTTGCTGTAATTCGGATGAAGAGTTTCCCATTAAGAATAAACTGCTGTCATTGCTTAATAATATAATTGTACAGCCTTGAACAGTTTCTATATCTCCCCCAAAGATGGAAATTACCTCCTTGACACCATGTCTGTGTGTTTCAGTAAGGGTCTGGGTTGGAGAATGAGTCAGAGCTGGTGTTAGAGACAATAAATAATACATTTCTCTGAACTGATCTTTGTACAGTCACACCTCCAACACTTAGAATCAGATATGATCTGCAAGGACAGACATTTAATAATTCAACTGGCTGCTGCTGAAGGACATTTAAACACATGCATGTGGTTTGGCCGTTCTGTTGAAATGTCACACGTAGTGGAGAGCTCTGGTTTTATACTGGAACAAGCACTTTTCTGTGAAAGTGGGTCTGAGCTGAACTTCCACCCTAATCCAGTCACTCACACCCAAACGTTACTAACAGTGCAGCTGCACTTCATATATCACTTGAAAGGTGATTGGGAGAGGGGAGAAAAAACAACAACCAATTTGCATTTTTCAAGCACCGCTCTGGCAGGTGGAGTGCTAATGAACAATTCTATGATCCATTAATCGGGATCTCGTTTGTACACGGCTGTCACTGCGAAGTGGCACTTGAGTCTGCGTGGCTCCATCAGAAGGGTTAATGGAGACAATGGTACTAATCAGTCCAAAGCAAACACTCTCCTCCAGTTTAAATTCACCAGCAGCCAATCAGGAAGGTAATGGCCTATTAGGGTGCCGGGTTTAAACGTATCATTGTGCATCAATGTCATTAAAATGGCCTCAGGTGCTGCACATGCTTAGCATGATCAAGGGGACTAAAAGTGTACCATGGTCTGGTTTACAGGACAAATGCTAATAACGTATGAAAGACAAGGGGTTTAGGCAGTTTGATAACCCTACTATGAGATAAAACTGTTATGATTATGATCTATCTGAGGGATGAAATCCAAACCAATTGAGAATTCTGCACCAGATCTCTATTTGACCAAAACAAACCAGCTCCTACAAAAGATTTGTGTTTACATGGTCACAATACTGTCAGACCTCACTGGATATTGCATCGTTCCTCCTATCTTACATAATCCACCAGTTCCTCAGCACCAGCAGGCCTTCCCCCTCTCCTCTTCGCCACGTTGACAATTAGACCGAACAATGTCTATTCTCTGCCTGCTATGTAGGCCACCTTTTAACCAGTATTGAGGATTGAGATGTCAGGGAGGATTACAAGGTGAGCTGACAATGGCACATACAAAGCCGGAGACACACACCTAGAGGTGTCTTGTTGCTACACATAAAGGGACAGTGGCAGAGATATACTGGCCCAGACTTGACCCTATGAGTTAACCGTTAATCAAGAACCAGATGACGACAAGCGAAAACGAAGGCGACTGGTAGAAAAAAGAGGGTGAAAAGTGATGTCTAACAAAAATGTTTGGAAGCTCTTTGCTCTGTCGCAAATTAAATGGGTCGAAATGACATTTTTATCATAACAGTAACATCCTCCTGTATAGTGTCAATTCAAGCTAAGTAAAAGTGGCATGAGCGGGAGTTCAGTCTGTGCAGAATGTACTACCACTACTAACTACAGATTGAACTGTTTAAGAGGTGGATGTTTCTGGACTGCAGTTCTGAAGTCTCAGCATTTTGGCAGTCCCCATCCCAACCCAACTTTCTTGAACTGCAAATACATTGTGAAAGGGTTAAAGTTGTAAGGTGAAAAAATGCACAACTCCCAGACCTGACAACGCTGAGCAACCTGTCAATGACAAGCTAGCAACAGCCTAAAGCATACCCTGCATATTGGTCCATTTGACTCTAAATGGGACCATAATTTACTAAATGAGCATCATGCTGTATTACTTGAAGCCAGTGATTAAGACCATAATCTCATGTTTACAGTGTTTACTGAGGTAATAAATCAATTGAGAAGTTGGATAGTCGCTCCCTGCTGGCTGTTAGAAAGAATGCAAGTTTAAGGCACTTCTGCTTTGGCTTCACTTTTCATAACCAGAGGTTTCCACCTGTGATTAATTCAGGGTTTATAGGTATAGTAGGTTCAGTCAAACAATGCTTTTGCATTAGCTGTCTCATGCCTCATTTCCATGACAACATTATCACATGTTGCAACCATTTAAGTGAAGCCATTCACCGCAATTACCACTGAAGACGATCCAACAGATTCAGTAGCTGACCTTTGTCATAAACTCCATTAAGACTCATAAGTTAGTGGAATAAATAATAGAATAATTTGAAATGGTTATAACAAAAAACAAACAAAAAAAGAAGACAGATGTTGATTACCACAGAATGACACAAGAAGCCATTAAGCTTCACTAATTTAGTTGACAATGCCAGGTTATCACTCTAATTGCACCACAGCCATTGTGCACTGCATGCATTTCCACCTCACACAGTGAACCATACATTTATGTCAGCACCATAATATAAACACTTTACAGGGGGTACTCCTTAATGAGTCAACATTGAGAGCTGTTAACTGTGCTGTGCTGAATGATTTATAGTCGTGCTGAAGATCAGTTAAGTTAAAATATATTACTCAAGACATCTAACAGTTCATTTCAGCTCATCATTTTTGTTGGTTTGTCCTATTATGTCTTTTGTTTCAACCTACTGTATATCTTCTCCGGATGCTCCAATTCTCATGACTGGTGTGTGTTCATCATTACAATAAGCCTATAAATAAGTGAATATATTCAAAATGAAACTAAGTACAAGATCAGTGTCAACCAATATAAGACGATCACTAACAGTGGGGATAAAGGAGACATGGCAGGCAGTGGGTACTCATCAAATTTCCTCATTTGGGAATTAAACAGCATCAATGCCCATTGTGAACAGACTAGTTTCCACACTACTCTCACTCCTCTCTGCTCTGTGGTAAATACTTGAAAAAGGTCCCACTGTTAGCCATGTGTCCCCCTCCAGCCAGTGATATGCAAAATGCCACCGATCAGCTCCGGAGACAAAAAAAAGGAGACAAAGCGAATGTCAAACTGTGTTCCCCTGAGCCGGGACTGAGACTGGGGGTGCAGGGGTGGGGGCATGTTGGTGTCATGGGGAGGTTATGCTAAATTTATGTGTGTGTGTGTGTCTGCGTGCTGGCAAGGGCTTAAGTGTGCAAGCAGATGTGCGCAAACACACGTTATGCATGTGTGTGTGTTTGTATATGCAATTATCAGCTTCATCGGGCATTACCTTGTCACAGCTATCTCCCCCTGTCACCCAACCGTCCCCGCAAACACACCCAAGTCTCACAAGGCTTGATGCTTAATGCATGGGGGAAGGAGGGTGTCTGGTGTTACTGTGGGGCCCTAAGCCGGTTAATGACGCCGAGCACCAGAAGCCCCACAGATGGCTAATCTAACCATTGTCTTTTCCACCAAGCCCCTTTGGACCAAACTCCCATCCCATTGGCCCCCCATGCAGCGTGCTACTGTTTACCCCTATTCTAATCCTGTTTAGCAACATTCTCAGAACTCTGAATGGCCTTTCCCCCCGAACCCTCTCCCTTCTCCTTTCTCTCTCCCCTCTCCTTTCTCTTTCCCCTCTCCTTTTGTTTTTTCAAATGATAAAACGGCACGGCTGGGTGAAGAAGGGCCACGGTTATCCTTCTCTAAAAGGAGAGATAGGGCCACTGGGGATGAGGGGGCGGCAGAATGAAAGCATGAGGGAGGGTGGGAAGACCTTGGGAATGTTCAGGGTTTCTTTCAAGGCAAGTTCATGCCCCGGCTAATTAACGATTATGCTTCATACTTCTTGCATTCACTAATATGCAGAGATGATGGATATGGTGATGACATTTTCAGCCCCCTGACGCTGCTCCTGGAGCCTCCCTCTCTCTTTTCTTGCGTAGCCTGTCAGTCTAAGTCAGCTATGTCAATCTGAGGCCCCAGTCTGGTTGACTGATACTCCCAGAATTCCTTTCCCCCTATCTGGAGGGAGGTGTCTGTGTGAGGATAGCATTGTCTGTGGCATATAAAAAGGCCTCAGTTTTAAATGCTACTAAGCGCACATATGCATAACCAGACAACTGCACACACTGGCTGTCTGTAACCTCTACCAAAGTGGGAATGTCAGAAAGCAGCCTAGAGAGGATCAGTGGATTGGGCCCGTGTGCTCACACTGCCCTCTCTGCTAGTCTTCTCACTCTTGTTTCCATACATATCAAAGCATTTTTCTGTTCTTTTGCTTAGCCTGCTAATATGACACATTGCCATTTATACTGATTTGAATAAGTGGATAAGAGGCACAAAGGCCCACACAGAATAGGGAATGACTTGAAACTCTTTCATCGCCCTCTGAAAAGGACATTGTTACTGTCCGACCTCACCGCAGAGTTCCAGAGGCGTTTCAGCGGCGCGGGGAGATTACAGGCGACGAAAGAATCCACTTAACACGTTTTGTTTTGTATTTCTATCTTTTCCTCTCCTCCTATTTGTTCAGCGGTGGACTTGTGAAAAGGAGGAATTATACTCAAATGGGATTGCTGTCTATCTGTTGCACACAGGTATTGGCACACTACGGCATCAAAGGCTACCAGAGTGCTTTGAAGTGTAGCTTGAAGAGAAGAGACACCTGTTTCTTTTTCCTGTTGAAATAATTGTTCAGCACTCGGATACTTAACACCCTCGCCGAATGACAGGCTTGGATTCTGTGTACATGACAATCGGGCTGGGTCACAAAATCCTCGTATCCGATGACGTGGCAGAGGGAGGAACACCAAGAACACAAATGACACCTTACTGAGGCGACTTTAAAAGGCAGCACCAAACACTGGCCGCAGACTGATCGCATACACCGTCTGTAGCTGTACCTATGAAAAATAATGCGCTGTAATTCATATATATCCCACAAAATCAATTTGTATGTGATCCACAAAATTGTGAGCCAGGAAGTCCGATCGTCCAGGAGACCAACACATTCTCATCCAACTTGTCACATACTGCCACTTTGTCACACCCCTTGGTGTCACTTTATGTTTAGGCAACAAAACAACAAAACAACAAAACCACCTGAAAAAATAATCAAAACTATAGTGGTTGGGCTTAAAACTATAATTTGTACAGTGAAAATGACACTGAGCGTTGTGATCATGGGACAAGAATGAACAGCTGGTTGTTATGTGAAAGTGAAACTTAAAGCACTGGACACCTACTGTGGTCTCCTGAATGTCAGTCTTGTGTTTGTTGCTGGGTTTTCACATATTGGTGGACGTTCATAAGAAAACATAAAAAAAACTAGAAAAGCACTCGGAGAGCGCAGACCTCCGTCAAGCACCATAGTTTCCCCCCATATTGTAATTCACTCCAAAATAAAAATCCTACATTTTTTAAAAATAATTCTATATCGGTGGCAAACATAGAACATAGATACAAGACACAACATAAAACTCACAATACATTATTTCTAAAACCGACATATGTACATTAACATTTTACAAAGTGATACAAACTGTGTCATGGTCAGAAAAATAACAGTCTTCAACACATATCTGGGGATGTTGATTATTGTTGAAGTAAGCGTGGGATTTGATAGAAGTACACATTGTAAATCCCTGAGTCAAATTTCATGAGCTTTGGGCAACAATTACCAGAGATATTGAGAAACAATTTTTGGGTCCCATTTACCCCAAATTTCAAAGTGATCCAGAATTCAGGATTTCTTCCAGATCACCCCCAAATTAAACATTTTCGACACACCCTGATAATTTCATCAAAATCCGTCCATAAGTTCTTGAGTTATCTTGAAATGATTGTTTGTCATGAGACAAACAAACAAACAGACAGATAAACGCCGGCAAAAACATAACCTCCTTGGCGGAGGTAATAAAAATGAGGAATAACTTTTCATAACATATACAAACAGTTCTGGCCGATATACAGTAGATAGTTACTCAAATACTGTATGTGTTCATCTACAAATGGTGATCTAATATTTAAATAGATTTGGCACCTAGTTGTTTCAGTTATTTAATGCACTAATGCAGTGTCATTATTCACCTTCTGCTTTCAAGAGCTACAGTATCATTTCCCTTTTAAAAGCATGGTGAGAAGCAGTTAATTAAGAAAACCCACTATCAGTCCACATAGCTGCTGTCTGTGCATGTACTGTTTTTTTTTTTCACTTTTAAATATTTAAGACATCCTGAGGCAACTTTACCGTTAAAGGGTTTTCCATGTGAAGATGACGAAGAAGGTCTCGACTATGGGGAGGACCCAGTAAAGCTAGTCTGCCTCCGTTAATCAACCATGCCTGTGACCTCTCAGCCTCGCCTGTGAAGATGAAAATAAAAAGGTATTATTTTCTGACCTCAAGCCAAGCCACCTCCTCTGATTGAAAACTCTCAAAGCATTCTCACATTCTTTCACCTCGCCTCATCTTCTTTTCATATGCTGTATGCTTTTATCCAAAGGACCTTACAGCGCTAAGAGTGCATGCATTTTTAGTATGGGTGGCACATGTTCAAATTGAAACCCGGCAGGAATAAAACATCTTCTCATCTTTCTATCTCTCTCTCTCTCTCTCTCTCTCTCTCTTCTTGTCTTTTGCTAAACCATTCAACCCTAAATCAGAGAGACCTTTCCCTGCAACGCAGCCTCATAAAATGCTTTAGCTTACTAAATCAATTTGGGATATGGTTTGGGTTATGATAACCCTATATCAGTGCATTGTGTTAAAAATAT
Organism: Pterois miles; assembly: GCA_947000775.1. Taxonomy (NCBI): domain Eukaryota; kingdom Metazoa; phylum Chordata; class Actinopteri; order Perciformes; family Scorpaenidae; genus Pterois; species Pterois miles. Next base: position 3,710,499 of record CAMQGK010000552.1, read on the forward strand.
CTATAAATTTGTCATGGCAAATGCACTAGCAAACAGTTTTCTGCTTTCACATCCAGCAGACACAAAACAGTGTGAGCAATCAAGTGGCGTCATGGTCACCCGATACATGTAAGTGTAACATTCACTCTGCTGCTGAGACTCAACCAACAGTTAATATGTGGGCTCTTCAACAGAAATAATTACCGTAACTTGGGAGAGTAATTTGTTTCAATTTTAATATGACATCATATTTATTAATCCTGACTAATTATTACAATTTGGTAACACTGGACTATAAAGTAACTGAAACCAACTTGAACTAATATTCTTTCTGTATTTTAATGCATTACAAAACCAGTATTTAATCACAAAACAAGTTTTGCTTTCTGTTGCTGCTCTCAGATAAAATACTGCTGTTGCAGAACAAACTAGAAATACCACCTTACGGTTGTATGCCTTCGCCGACCAGTGAAGTAACAGTTTACATCCATGTCTGTCCAAAATGCTTCAATTCATTCTAAAAGACATTTGTGTGAAATTCTCCTAATTAGCATATGAATCCTTAAATTAAGGCCAAAAACAAAATCTAATCAGTTCATCCTTGTGTCTAAGTGGAGGCAAATTTGAAGAAATTCGCTCAAGGTGTTCCTGAGATATTGCAACAATGGGATGGACGTGAGGTCACAGTGACCTTGACCTTTGACCACCAAAACTAATCAGTTCATCCTCGAGTCCAAGTGAATGTTTATACAAAATTTTAAGAAATCTCTCACCCTCCAGGTGTTCCTGAGATATAAAGTTCATGAGAATAGACCGGATGGACGGATGTACAACCCAAAGACATAATGCCTCTAGCCACAGCTGTCGCCGGCTCGGAGGCATAAAAAAAATCAACTGTATTGGCTCAATGAGACTCCATTACGATACTGTACAACGCTGACTCTGCACAACATTTCCATATTTCCCTTTCGCGCATTTTTACATATGCTGTATAAAATTATTATAATGCATTTTATGAGGAGCAGTGCTGTATTATGCAGACATGCAGAATATGGAAGAATGAGTACTAGTTGGTGAGACAAATTATCTTAATTGTTTTACCATTGGGTTATCCCCATCTTGTTGACGCATTGACTTGGGTGTCACATTTTCATGACACAAGATTAAATAATTGTATTACTGGTAAGGTTCTGACAAACTATGTAATGGAATAAGCACAAACATAAATTCATGTAGTGAAAGTTGAGAATAAATATACACATTTAATTTACCTCACATCCTACAGTGTTTTTCATGTAGACGTTAGCATATTATTTACATTTTAATACATTCTGCTCATTCTGAAATTTCATGAGACCAAATAAACAGGTATCCCATCCCAAGACGTGTAAAAGAGCACGGCAGGCCAGCAGCATCAGCAGCATGAATCCACAGTGTGGTTACCACGCTGAGCAATAGGAAGGCTCCGACACAAAGGGAAGCTCTGTTCCCCCGCTGATGAGCCAGCACAAACTGCCAGTCCTCTCACTGAATCATTCCCCTAGTAAATGTCCTTCACCATCGGCTTTTATGCAGCACAGCTCCCGCGCCCAGACTTCAGGCACTGTAAACGGCAAGCAGGGTCAGAGTAATTGAAATCATTAATCGTGTTTTATTCCACTTTGGGGCAAAGTAAGCTCGAATTGGAAAGAGGTAGGTAATGGCTTTGGATAATGTACCAGCCTTTGAGGGAAGCGAATGAAACAATATTGAGTTGTATAGACTATTGAGTTTCAAAGATGGAAGAGTTGTAGATCATGTACTATTATGCTGTCATAATAAAATCATTGATTTATCTTTTGGAATTAATCACATGCTGTATTGATTTATTGCATTGAATTGAGGCTGTAAAGACATAAAAAGACAGAAGAACATGCACAACCTCTCATATACACCTTGGTCTCAAAGTAACACTGTAAAGAAAATTGATTGTGGAACTGAAATGTGTACTTACAGTGACAAGTATATGTCAAAACTTCATGTGCGTTGTAATATTTCAAAATATCAATTGTACTTTGCATGACAGCCTGTTAGGGCCATAGTAGGTAAAAGAAATAATAATATGGAGCCAGGGGAGGGGGTAATATTCTGCGAAAAAACTCTGAAAATTTCCAAGATTAAAGTTGTAAATTTACAGGAAAAGAAATTTAGATATTCTCTGAGAAACTGAATTGCAAATTTGCAATTCACAATGTTTTTCTGTTTTTTTTCTTGTAAATTTATGAACTCATAATCTCACAAACTCAGCACACTAATTCTTGAGAATATCCAGTTTTGTTTCTCATGAATTAACTATTTTAATCTTGGACATTCATATTTTTTTTCTTGGAATATTAACCTCTCCCTCGGTGAACCACAGCACTCGAAACGTCCACCTCAAACTGGACAAAGTTGGTTCCAAAACCAAAACTGAACTGTTTTCCTGAAGAGCTGACAAAGATTGACACCCCAGTCAACACTGAAACTTTTGTGCAGAAATCAACACAAGCAACAAAGTACAACACAGAAAACCATAATTCTCTGACATAACTAAATGTTTTTTTTTTTTTTTTTTTCTTGTTGGCTAATCACTTCCCAGAGGCCACCACGGTAACTACTATCACATGTGTCTGAACCAGACACTGCTTAAGTTCAAAGGTGACTGTCTGGCTGATTGCATGTCCATAGAACAGAGCACCCTGGGGTGCAAGGGCACAACATGTCCTGTACCCCCACGGGAGCTGAACAGCATGCTGACCTCCGGCGCCATGCTCCCAGTTTGGCTATGACCTCTTGATGTTCCCCCCACTGGCCCAGAAGGGCCAACAATGTCATCTTGTGTCTGACCTGTCTCCACCTCACCCTGCTCCAGTTTCAACATCGATAGAGGATGAGGACTCTAAATATGGTGGCCCCTTCAGTCCCACAAAAGCTGCTCACCATGCACTAAAGTTTGCTCTGTCCCTGACTATAGCACAGTCTCATTATCATCTTCCTCTACCCTTGCCTGGCCTTTCCACTCAGAAAAAAATATCTATATTATATTATTAATAATTTGATATAAATAAATATAAAAACATCTATTTATCATAACAGATAAATATAACAATTTAAGTTGTTGAGAGTGCTGTTAAAAGATTATTCCTTGAAATCATGAAAACCCCCCTCTGTACTAACCAACATGGCACAGTCCAGGTTCCCCCTGAAGCTCATTGGACGCTCCACTTCCTGGTTGGCAGTTTGGACCCATGACCAGCAGGTAATGTGCTCATTTAAACAAACATTTAGGTAACTGATGTTGAATATAACCAATACATAAATTGGGTTTGACTTTAATTGGCTGAATTAAATGTGTGGACATGACAAATAATTTTGTGGTTATTTCATTAAAAATGCTGCTGAAATAACTATTGTTTGCAGGTCAGCATGTTAAACTTCATATGTTCATATGCTAACCTCAGGCCTTAAGCAACATAATGCAAAGAGGAGTGGTGCAATGATGGTTAGCCTAACTACACAGCTACAACATCCCCATATTGCCTGTTGGATGAAATGATTTATGGTATGCTGGTGTGTATCTAGGCAGTGTGCAGCCCACTCTGAGAGGGCACAGGTTAGCACAGTGACTGCTCCCACTTCTGGCTCTGCTGCTTCACTGCTGGTTTGCTGCCCTCTCCAGTGACCTGGAAGATGTCATCAGCCTCCTTTGCTGCAGTCAGGCACTCCACTATCCTGACTGGCGTCGCTCAACCTGGGCAGGTGCTGTGAGACTCTGGCATCTGCGTTTCTGGGACTCATCAAGGTGGTGGGCACTGAAATCAGGACCAGCACCAACTCAGGAGTCATTCAGGTGACACAATGTCTCTTTTCCACTTGTATTTTCAACTTGTTTTGTCCACTTTCGCTGGCTTTTGACCCTTAACCCTATAGAGACTGTTACAGGGCAAAGCCTGTTGTTAAAGTTACATATTGCCCCCCTTCCTCTACGTGACTGTGTTGATAAACAGGTTTGTGACTTCCTAGATGCCGGATTAATCACAAGCTTAAAACCACTAGACTAATGTTTTTTGATATCTTGCGATGCATCTAATCTTAAGTCTCAACAGAACAATTACATGATACTTGTCAAACTTATTATATTTAATAGCTTTGTGGTTAGGTTGGGTGTGTTTTGATTACTGGCTGGAGGCACAGAGAGAATGTGGCTCTATCATCCTGTTTCAAAGCCGACTGGTTGCCTCGGGACAGGGCCAAGCATGCCTGCACGCTCACACTATGTGGCATGGCTGGGCAAGCTTTAAAGTGCTAACTGGTGATGGATTCAGATCGCTCTCCCTTCCGTCATGCCAGCTGGCGCACCTGACGTTATCAGGTTAACTGGCTCGGGACAGGTTAAATTGTGCTCACTCACCGAGACACAAGGAGACTAACAGTGAAGTGACAGTCGCTTCTGGAGTGCAGCTTCTGTTTTTAGATATTTTGGTTTTGTTTTTTTGGTTTGTTTATCTGTGTATCTTATTTCGGTGTATCTTTGCCAGATAGGCTTATAAGTAGCATGGACATTTTTCCACAAATGTCAAAAGCAAATGATACACATGACAATGGCAACCAAGACCAGGGAAACACAAAGCATTCTTGCCGACTTCTCACTTGATTTATTACCTCAGTAAACACTGTAAACATTGTAAACATTAGTTTATGTTCCCAATTGCTAGTTTCAAATTTTCTTCAATACAGTATGATGTTCATTTAGTACATTATGGTCCCATTTAGAGCCAAATAGATCATAAAGCAGGGTGTGATTTAGGGCGCGGCTACCTTGTGATTGACAGATCACTACCACAGCGTTACCCTGTCTGGGACAATGTCTTATTCAGTGTTCAGTTGTACCTCGCTCCACCCTCTTGCGTCAATTGTGGTTGCAACAAAACAAGATGGTGATGGCCAAATTGCTGAACTCGAAGCTTCAGAATGGCAGTCCTCATACCAATAAGATATGTCGTGGGGACTACATCCACTTCTTACATACAGTCTTTGGTGTCAATGTGTTTTTGCTTCTCTCAAGTCAAGTAATAGGTAGTTATTTCTGCAGTCTTGTTGTATTGCATCCAGAGGATCACTCTCCAGTAATCTTTTGATATGTGGGTGGTACTAATATTTTCAATATTCAGTTGATGAAGTTTGAGTTTATGTCCTCAGGCATTAAAAGGTGCAATCATCTGATGATGAATGATGCACAAGGCACAAGTAAACTAAACCATGTGTCATTAAAAAAAATATGTATACAATATCGGCATGCATATTTTGTCAAATTTCTCACAATTTGCTGCTCATTGGTTTGGTATCATTAATCCACAGTTAGCAGGTTAAAATGATACTAATATTTAATACAGGATAACACAGCTTTACACAATGGTGTAATAAAATTGATCAAACTATAACTTCTCTTCAGCTTGATTAAATCCTACAGATTGATGACGCATGCAAAGTGCTCTCTAACCTCAACAACTTTCAAACCTCAAACAAATTAAGTTTAACTTTCACTGATCTTAGGTGAATACAGATTATCTTAAAATGTGTTTAAAAAGTCATTCCATCTTTCACAAGGTTAAATGTTTTTTTTTTTTTTTTTTTAATGCTTACCACTGATGAACCCCATCAGGTTGTAATGAATTTCCTACAAAGTAATCCGAATAGCCTTTCTTCTCAGCCGCAATTATATGACTGAATCCCTTCCGAGAGGTGTGTGAACCCATTTTGTGGCCTGATTGAAAGCTATTCATCACCGTTGGCAGCCAGCTCGCTTCCGCGTCATGCGCGTACGTGTGCCATGTCTCAGTCCGCAAAAAGCCTCTTACTCTTGAGAACAGAGCATAATGGTTGATTCCTGTATTCACAGTTCAAGGCAAGTTAAAGACATTCATGTGGTAAACACTCAGCACTCAGGAAATAAATACAAGCTATGCTAAGTTATTGTGGGTATGTTGATGGTGACATTGGTAATATCCTTTTGTACCAGGTTATAGTGCCTCCGGTATGTTAAAATAAAACACCTGGGACTTATTTTGCACTACAAGCCTGCTGAATAGAAGAACAACAAATAGCTTATATGCACTTACATTATGTGTAACTAAGCAGCAATATGACAGAACATGTAGGAACCATTCAGGTGAGCACACTGTCACATCACTTTGACATGATGGCTGGGATGCAGTATTAGAGATATGCAGCATGTGCAGTGTGTTTCCTGTAGGCTACACTGATAGCACGCACACTGGATTTCCCCAGTCATGAACATTGGTGTGCAGGGAGGACGCAGGAGGAGTGAGTGAGCAGAGGAAGAAAAACATGATTGAGGGAAGGGACGGCTTTTTAATAAACTGACAGTACGTCATGATTTTCCACCAGAGCTGAACTCTTTTAGTAAACATGACCGCACTTTGACCGTCGGAGCAGGGGGCAAATGGCGTTGAGGATTAAAAACGAAGGTGAAAGGCGAGGGAGGGGGGCAAAGGCGTGGGAGATTGAAGAGGAGGCAACAAAAAAGAGGAGAAATTAGCATCCCTTGTAGAGCTTAGCTGTGCTTTTTTTTTTTCCTTTTTCCTTGTTTCCTATATGCCATAACAAAGATATATTACCATAATCACCGCTTCTCCACTATCATCAAATCGATTCAATTCCACGCCAACATCAGTATCTTTGTGTTCAAGGTGAACTGTGTGCGCTCTTGTGTGCATGAATGCATGTTTTTTGCGTGTGTGTATGTGTGTGAAGGTTGCACTTCTGTGAGCGCTGTATGTGTGAGCATTGTTTGGGTGAGCATGTAGACAACGTTCCCCGGCAAAGGCAATAAAGTCTGGCAATAATCACCAGTCCAGTTAAAGGGTATTTGTCCTGACGAGGAAAAAAAAAAAAATCGGCTCAGCCGCCAACCATGGTCACATTATCTCAGCTACACACAGCAGCAAGTTAACAGTGAGAGAAGTGCACTTTTGACCAGAGGGTCGGCAGTTCAAACCGATTTGGAACGTCTAAACAGGAAGGTGTAGGAGATGTCTGTTTGCCTCAAACTCACCCTGTCATTACTGTTTTTCTGCCCTTGAGCAAGGAGACGTGACCCTCTAAGTGCTGTAAATGGAGCAGTTTATAATGCATGTGCATCAGCTCATATAGGATATATGTGTGTATGAGTGTCAGCGCAAGAAAAATATATCCAATCACTTTGACACAGTTAAAAAGGACCTATTGTGCTTTTGTGCTTTTCTCCTTTTCTTTATATAGTTTTATGTGCATGTAAATGGTCTGCAAAGTTGCAGAGCCCAAAGTCCATGCCAAAGGGAGTTACTTTCCCCCACAGAAACACCACTCCTCAACTACCTGAAATGCTTTACTAGTCCCGCCTTTTCCTCTGTAACATGGTGATGTCATCAAGTCACACACTTGCATAATACCTGCCTAGTGGCTAGTTTGTCACGCCCTCAAACAAAGTTAGTTCGAGCAGAGCTGGAGTGAAGTTTGAAGAGTTTGGTTCAGTTGATCAATCACAACAGAGTGGGCCAGCTGACCAATCAGAGCACACTGGGTTTTTATAGGAGGGAGGAGCAAAGAGCTCAAACAGAGCGTTTCAGACAGAGGGTTAAAACAGGTGCTGCAGCGCAGCCGATATGAACCGAACAGGTAAAGGTTCATTTTACAGGTCCATCAATTTCATTCTAATTTGGCAATAATTCACAAGTAACCTATTTAAAATTGCTTTGGAATTACTGCCAGATTATCCCTATATTTTATTTATTTATTTATTTATTTAATAAAATAATTTATTATAAGTATTATTTCATAATTATGTGCTAAAATAGCATATACTTGTTGAAATAGGGCCCTTAAGCTTGACAAACAGCTGTGCGCTGATCTTCATTGGAGGTGGAAAACCAAAACTAATAAAAGACACTTCTCATCAAGCACAAATCTCTTTCAAATTGTGACTTATTGTCTACACAACTTGGCAGTTAATGTAATGATTCAGGGAGGTTTTTTTTAAGAAATTTCAAGTTATTTGCTAATTATTATCTATTTAACAGCAGACATAGAAATAAAGTATGTCAATTAACTTTGCATTATTTTCTTAGAAATGTATTAAATAAATTTCCAGCTGCTGGGAAATAGTGGAATATATTTTTTAAAAATAATGTTTATAATAAAGTAATTTTCGATAAATTTTGAGGTAAATATTGGGGTTTCAAATAGGTTAGTTCCTAATTATCACCTCATTACTATGAAATTTGCAGACCTGTAAAATGAAGTGTTACTGAGAAAAAGGGTATTTTGGTGTGTGTGTGTGTGTGTGTGTGTGTGTGTGTGTGTGTGTGTGTGTGTGTGTGTGTGTGTGTGTGTGTGTGTGTGTGTGTGTGTGTGTGTGTTTTAAACATTAAAGCATGTAAACGTGTTCTAGTAGAAACCTAAAATACAAGTATGCACCCGAAAATCTGTGTAGTAGGTCCTCTTTAAAAACAAATGTTTGCAGCTCTGACATTTCTGAACTTATTTGGCAGGTGTTCATGCAGGGAACTGAAATTAATAAATTGGAGACAGACTTTTGTGGGGACACGTGTAACTTTATCCTGAGATGTTCATGACGTGTGAACTGAATCGCTACCCGAAGCAGCAGATTGAGGACAAATGGGTACACCAACAAAGTAAAAGCCATTTAAATTAAACATGAACTTGATCAGTTGCTGCATTAAACATTGTGACAGAGCCCAAAGTTGGATGACTCCTTTAATTGCTATGCAGCTACTGCAAAGGCAAATCTGTATAAATGATGTATTCAGCGTCAAGGTTGGAACACTGTAGAAAATCAAATCAAAGTAAAAAATAAAATGTTACACCTTCCCACCTGCTGTCTGTGGAAATAAAGTGAATTGAATAATGTGCCATATTAAATTTACATGTTGTGCTATTGAAAGCATTTTGTAAGGTTCAGGTGCTGCTTCCTTTTAACTCAGCGGTGCACAGTGTGCCAGGAGAAGTGATAGCGTTTGGATTGAGCTGTGTGTGTGCATGTCTTCCAACTGTCTGCCATGCCTCCCAGCCTCTCGTGATGGTTTTTATCACATCACACGGGCCCACTGGAGCATGTGTTGGTAGGAGGTGTGCTCGTACTGTTGTTGTCAAGCACGTCTAGATTTTTTTTATTATTATTTTTTTTTTAACCTGCTGCTAATCCTTTTTTCTGCTCCCGTCAGGGAAGGATGGTGCTCGAATGTCAACACAGCAAAATCATCTCCTCTGAAGACACGCACACATTTGCAGCTGAGCATGAAGCCATGAAAGTAAACACGAAGAGCCAGAGGTATGACCACACACAGCCACATTCGCACTGGTGCAGGTGCAGCTATCTGAAGGATGCAAAAATCACAACCTGTGTCAACAAAGATACTTGAGCTGAGAGCAGATTGTTCAGAAAAGTCAAAAGTGACTAAAACCTGAATTTGGTTACTGAACTAATTCTGGCGATCACACCACACTGATTGTTGTAAAAACTACAATAGCTGAAGCTTTGTAATTAAAGCTTTCTCTGTAATTGCACACCAATACACAGTAACCACTAAGTGTAGGATTAAGGGGAGAAGGATTAAGGGTAGACGAGAACAGCAGAACAAACAGGACATCGCTGCTGTTAAAATGCTCCCACAAACAGTTTCCTTTAACATTCTCTTCCTCTTCTATTAATACATGCAACATAGCACGAGACAATACTGCCTCACAAATTAGTACATTCAGATCTCATTATAGAAGCTGAGTTTATAGGCAGCCTTTGATGTGTGCAACATGGGTTTTATTTCACATTTTCCATGTGTTTAATATGACGTGGCTCTAATGATCTAGAATGTAATGAGAGGCAATTGCCTGCACTAACTATGCCTCTATTGAGAGCCTTTATTGTTCTTCATTGGACACCATTTACACCCTGATAGTGCACTCTGCTAAATTAGGCTTGATGCAAATCTTTGTTAATGAGCGATATGTGAGCGCTGTGTGTTTAAGCTCGGCTCAATACAGCTATTAAACACGACGCTCGCTGGTGTAGCACGAGGGCAACAACTATCCTTAAAGCATGAATGTCTGAGTAGTTTATTTAAATCTGCATCTAGTTTAACAGAATGATGGCTTCTCTGTTCGCCAGCTGTCCTACATTTCTGCTTTCACAACTGCCCTCCTCCTCCTCGGGAAAAAGAGGACACATTTTACCCAAGGTGCATCACGATCTGGCCTTTGTGTGACCCCCGTCCGCCATGATGCGAGGGTCTGGCCGCGGGCGGGGTCACATATCGGTCACTTTTGTCCAATCAAAATCCTCTCCTGGGAGGGAGCGACTGTGAGTGGTGCACAGCCCGGTGACGTGGTCGATGTGGTGTCGCCACATAGCGAATACGGCAAACATAACGGCAAAAAAAAAAAAAAAAAAAAAATCAGACATAACATGGCCAGCCTCTTAATCTGTGAGACTGAACAATGTCCCACTTTTCATGATTCATGTTATTTTATGGGACGGAAAGCGCGTTTGCTGTCCCGCTGCGATCGCCTTACATTCAAACTGCACTTTTTTTTTTTTTTTTCTTTATACCCTCCGCCTTTGTTTCTTAACAACTCTGAGCGACTCGTACTGTTTACAGGTCATCGGCAGTGCAGAGAGGTGAAGCCGGGTTCGTAATGAGTTGACACTTGGTTCCACATAAAAACGCCTCGCTGGCCTTCGAACCCACACAGCTGCGCAGCCCACAAGAATGTTACCGCATTAGCCAACACCCCCCGTCGCCTCACCTTTGTCTGCCTGCCACCTGACATTAGGCTGCTTCACTTTGGCCTTGTTAGAGGTCCTTAGTGAGGTCAAGGGGTAGGACTAGACACCGGATGGTGGATGTAGACCACTATAGTTTGTGTGTGAACTAGACATTAATTTGTCCCCTTAATCGAATTTTATAGGGTCGTTTTGATTCAACATTTATCAACTTTTTTTCAGGTAAAAAAAAAAATCTCAATTTGTCTGTTTGTTTCATAGTACACATAGACCACCTTTTAATGGCTGAGTTTCTATGTTTTCCTTCATTTTAATACTGTTTTGTTGATGCTATGGTTTGTATTGGGTGATTATTGCCCCCTCATTATTTTTACTGCTTTAGGCTGCGTATTTGAATGTTCTGTGATCAACACAGTTCAATATTTTGCTCGCAGAAGGCAGGGCAAAAAAAAAAAAAAAAAAAAATGCTTCAACATATCTTCTTGGGTGGCCCGCAGGGTGAATACTTCAGAAAATGAAAACATGAAATAATAATAATTATGAGGTGCAACTATATTCTTGCATTTTTAATTCACAAGGGGTTTTAGCGTTTTTGATCTATTATTGATATTATTATTGTTGTTAGCTAATCCTAGTGTGAGCACAGTACCGATGTGATACAATGTGCCAAAAATATTATAATATATCTGGAATCATATATCATTTGATAATGACAGTGCAACATATCCATATCAGTAGAATTAATACAAATACTCATTTTGGTTATCACTTTTTAGTGACAAAATAAATTGTGTTTTGATGGGGAAAATAGTTCTTTCCTTTCTGAATGTAATCCAAAAATTCCCATGTCTGGATAATATGTAGCTTTATTAGCATAATACAACCCTTTACTGAATTTTCAAGAGAGAAACAAATAGTCTTGTCATCGTTGCCAAGCTTGGATGCTGATGCATTTTATCTTTTTGCAATATGTTTGCAATAAGGGGAGATAAGGCAGAAGCTGGGAATGTGCTCTTTTCAATTCCATCAGGGTTTTTTTTTCCTCTCCTCTCGAACTTCCTCGAACGTGCCAGACCGTCTCTTCTCGCCGTAAATCAAGGACAGCGGGGAGGACGAGGTGTGATTGCTTTCACACCCAGGAAGTAATCACACCAGACCTGCCACAGCTCTGATTAAGACTGATAAATATCGACAAGCAGTTAATGAGATGTCAGGCAGGAACAAGGCCCTTTCCCTTCATGCCTAGCGATGGCACCAATGGGGAGGAAAAATGACCTCGACTTGGCAATGTCACCACCGTCTTTCATGTGTGCAAAGTGCAAGCTATTAATTGTCTTTAGCTGGTGAGGAGAGATTATCGACAGTGCATCTGGATTATTCCCATCAAAGATATAGTAGCCAGCAGATGCTTGTTGGGATATTATTCTTCCTAATTGCGTCAGTTAAACTGAGAATGATTATTGTTCAGTACAGTGATCTTTTTTTCCCGGTAACAGGTTGAGACAGACACAAAAGGCTCCTGCAGGCAGGTCAATTAGCTGATTAAAAGATTATGTTTGTCTCCTATTGACTGTTCCGCTCATACAAGTCGACGCCCAACCTTGAGCTTTGAGTCTTAACTCTATCAATAAAATTTAAGTAAGTACAGATTTCCATTTTGAGATCGTTATGTTTTTGGTTAGCATAATGATACTGATTTTTTTTTTTTTCTGTAAACATGCCTGAAGCCTTTAGCAAACACTACAGTGCATAAAACCCCCTGAAAGACACGCAAACACAAGCCAGCTAGAAGTCTGCTGAACTATGACGAGGACACAAGCTCAGCGGGGGTTCTGTAAGAAAGTAGGATCATTATCTTTCTGAGCATCATGTATGCATGACTGTATGTGTGAGCTCTGCTCCCCTGAGCAGCAGGCCCACGCCGTCAGTGCGGTTTCACGCCAGGCCATATGATTTATGAATCATGGTGCTGCTATTACGCTCTGTTTACAGTAAATTAAGGCTCTATCTTGATAACTGCAGCCATGGGGACATCTTATCTTTCCCACAGCGGCATTTTGATGTGCTTGTTCAGTGGCCTCGCTGCACCTGAAGGCTGCTATACCTCTCTCACACGTGACAGATTCCCACCGACTGTCTAGCTTTGACCGTGAACTGCAGGTCATCCCGCGGTCCCTGGGCACAGTCCTGTTGAATATTGTTTCCTTGGCAGACATGCTCAACCCGTCACACAGAAAGACCATGCAGCTGCACCCAAACACTCAACAATAGGATTCTTGTTCTAGGGCAGAAAAGGTCACGTCCCCTTTTTTGGGTAAGGGGGTGATGTGAGCGGGTGGTCAAATATTTTAGGGGTTTTGCAATAGGATAATAGAAGTTGGATCCAAAACCCTGCGAAGTGATAATCGTTTCAATCAGGTCTACATGAGAGTGCATGTGTTGGAAAGATGGTGTGGGGGTGTTGTGGAGTGGTATAAAAAACAAAAGCATTCTGTGTTGAGAAAGTCTAGAATGAGCTAAGCTAATGAAACAGGACATTTAATTAGCATCGTCATGACAAATAGCAAAATAATACAACAACAACAACAAATGTGATGTACAACTCACTGAAACTGACAGTTCACAGATGACCATTGGAAATTAATGCCACATTTTGTAACGCAAAGCTCTCTGATGACTCAGATCACGCATATTACTTATTTTTTTTGGTAGTATTTTTTGTTGTTGTTTGTTTCACAGAAAACCGTAACTAAAGGAAGGAAACAAAGACGCACACATGCACACATGCACACACATACTCCTTTGTTGGAAGTATTTGCCAATTAGCAAGTTGCGGGGTCGGAGTGGTAATTAGGCTTTCCAGTCGGCTGGTGTCTGTGCACAGCTTAGCTGAGATGGGTCCTAAGCTAAATGCCTCGCTATTTGTCCAGCAATTATGTCAGGTCCCCATGTCACCGTACAGACGTGACCAATTAGCTGTGCCAAGCTAAAGTGAAAGAGAGGGATTATGGCAGAAGAGATGGGAGAGGATGAAAAAGTAGACAGAGGACGGGTGTGGGAGCGTTGGGAGGGGAGCTTGTAAGAGAGGGAGAGTGAGGGATCGTCCGTAGGGAATAAAGGGAGACAGAGTTCGGCTTTGGAAATGAGGGGAAGGACTGGGTAAGGAGGGTTTAAGGGAGCGGATTTCTTTTTTTTTTTTTTTCTGTGACTGTGTGATCATGTTCCGCATTGATCCCGTCCTGACCGACATGTGGCAAAGACATGCTAATGCTTTGCAATATTTATGCTAATGCCGCCTCACTGACCAAGCAGGGATAAGGAATTGATCTTAATTGACGTCTCAATAATTTCCCCCTCGCATTATATGGCATATTTTGATGAAACAGGCCTGCATACAATCAATACTCTCCACTTCGGAGTAATGTGACACTCTGTCAATGGCTGTATGACAGTATACAACGCTCTAGTTCATCTTGGCATTGGTCCATATTTACTGAGAAATTATGCCATGTATCAAGGACTGACGGAGCACCCGTTATCTGGGCTAGTCAAAACAACTCAAAACCCATGATATGGTTCCCAATCTGACTCAGGATACATGCAGTAGGTGTAGTTAATTCTTTTCATTTCTTCACAGGGGTTAATACACTTTTCCACCAAGTGCATACATGCAGGTTTTTGAGAGATGGGAAACCCTGCTAAAAATATAGGATAGACTTCTTTCCCATTGTAAGTGTAATGTGCCTTTGCGCTGGCCTTCCTGGGGTTTTTTTCCCCTGCATCACATTCAATGTACAGAAGCCTGCTAACACCAGAAGCAGGGTTAGCAAAAAGTGAAAATTGATCACTTGGTCTTACTTGCATTTAGTCTCTCTGTGAATCTGTCAAACCAGAGTTGTGATTGTTGGAACAGTGGAAAGTCTAACAAAGATTTTGTGTTTCTGTTTGTCTTAATGAAATATGTTTAACAACGATCAGCGAGGTAAAATTTACTGTTTTCTGACTGGAGTCTGGTGACTTTGAGGAGAGCATATTAATTGTATGTATTGTATGTCAATGGATTATAATAATGGTCCAAATAATTTATTATTTATTTATTAATTTACTTCAATGTATGTCTGCATCGCTCTAGAAAAGGGGGCAAAAATGAACATGTCCACCCGAGTGTCATGTTTCCATCACTGCTGATAGGAGCTTGAGCCGATAAACGCCCGTGACCGCTGCACTGCAGAGTCATTTGTCCCGGGAATAAAATGCAGACTGTAATCTTTCCCACTGAAGGCAAAATCCAGATGTTTGTGGGTGTTAGTGGCTTTTTTGTCCAGTAGGAAAGGGGCTTCTGCCAAAGTGATGCCAAGAAAATGCATATTACTTGTCCATGAAATGCTACAATACAGTGTGTCCGTCATCTGACAACAGCGAAGAAGAAGTCGGGGAGATCCGAGATGAAATTTATTCTGCAACGCTACAAGAACCCCCATAATCCTCTGTTGAAACTTCTCCGAGCGCATCTAGGGGAGGGAGCATTTCAAAAATATCTGCTCTACCCAGACACCGAGACCACCCGTTCCAAGGCTCTGTCTTTAATTGGATGGGGAAAGGGAGAAGAGAGGGGAGCCAGGGGACAAGGTGAGGGGTGGATGAGGTAGAATCTATGATCTGAGCATCTTTCCCCCTTTCTTGCTGGAAAGTAAGACTGTTGGCTCAGTGCCTGCAGAAATGAGAGGAGCTTGTATAAATTAGTGAGCTTGAAAGACAATATGGTGAGCTTCAGTGTTGCATGGCATTGGCATGGCTCTGAGGGTTGCAAACTTTTTGATTTGTTTGTGACAACATGCCTTGCAAACTTGTGAGGCTGAGAGCAGATTGACCTCATTGTGATGGTTTCGCAAAATTCTCAGATTTGGAATTAATATTTTGGTATTCCTCTGATCAGCAATTTAACTCTGCTAAATTTGACAAAATACTTAAAAATAGTGGTCTTTTAACTTCAATAATGGCAAGGAACTCAGCAACTAAAGGAGCATTATAGAAATAGATGAACTCTGAGTAACTTCTCCCAACGATCAATATCCATTCATCAGGTGCCTGTAGCTATAAACGATGAAAGACAAGATATTTTTACAGACAGTGTTACTCTAAATGTCTTCAGGCTTTTCTCAAGCGAGGGGAATGATGCAGGCTAAAGCTGTCTGGAACATAAACATCAAATCAGAGAGATTTGGAAGAAAAATGAACAACTCCTGCTTACAGGTACATGGACCACATTTCATAGTGATATGCAGAGTTAAATCTGGAATGTTTATCTGAAGCAGATAATTATCTGAACGGAGGCTTTGGTGCCACTTTATCAACAAGAAGTGTTATTGTGATAACTGCTGACATGAAGTTCTGGCAATGATTATGGGAGCGAGAGACGGCCACAAATGATAAGCAACGAAAGTGTTTGTCTTGACTGGAGAACACGTGTGGTTATGTGTTGGCATGGAAGAACAATTTACTCTGATTTATCAATTCAAAAACACAACATAAAGACTCAGGAGATCAGGTCACATTTCTTAAATAATTTAATTGCAAAAGGGTCTTTTAAAAATATTTCTACAAGAATGCATCATCATTTTTTTTAGTAATTTGTTGTGTATGTCTGCACCATTAAATACATCTTAATGCTTTTCAAAGAGGAATTAACAATTGCATTTCTCTGCGCTTCACTCCGTCGCCCTCCTGGCAGTTCACTATACATGTACAGTGCTCTCTGAAACATCTCACTTCCTTGTAGTGACCAAACGACAGATGTGGAGGGAGCTTGTTAGAAGACAGAGGAAAAGACAGTACTCTATATATTTATTTAAAACAGACAACTGAAGAAAAGAAAGTTAGATAGTTGTATGTGAAGGGTGGGCGTGTTTGATGGCCTGCGGAGGATGTAAAATAGGGAACCAAAGGTGGAAGGAATGCACACAAAGAGATAACCACATCTGACAAAGCCTAAACTCTGCTAATCAAAGTGTTTCTGTATAAAAATGGCAATCCTTTTCTTTCACACACACACACACTCTCTCTCTCTCTCTCTCTCTCTCCACACACACACACACACACACACACACACACACACACACACACACACACACACACACACACACACACACACACACACACACAGCAGTCCATCTTAATTTCAGCAGCGTGTGCAGTCAGAAGTTCCCTCTCTGTGAATGTTGAATATTAACCATGAATGTGTGAAGAATCCAGTTAAAGAATAAATTGTTTGCAGTCGATGTGGCAGCAGTTTAATCATTTTAAGATGCGCTACAGTGCCAGTCGAGCTCATCACTCACGGCTGGTTGACTTTGGTGAACGCAGCTCCAGACCCCTGCACGCCATGTGCACCTCATCAATAGTTCATGCGTGCGCCAAAGCGTTGCCATTTTCCAAGAGTGGGCATGTCTGCCATCTGATTGTGTTTACCCCCCTGCTCTATTTTTATGCTCATCAACTGTTTTTGGTGCGACTTTGCAACAGTGGGGCTGAGCTGATTGAATGATTGAGCTGAGTGCAGGAGGGAGTAATGTTGTATATTCCTGGGAGACTTTTAGGTAAAAGTAAGCATCTGATTGCATTAAATCTGTTCTTCTCTCGTCTCCAAACTCTGTTGGTATTTTTTCAATCAAAATGCTGTTTTGCTTTGGGGAGAAACAAAATAATCATGAAAATGAGGTGTTGAAATGTTTGCTCATGTAACAGTCTCTCTTTCAACAATTTTTCATCGTAATTTTGGGATATGAGACTTTTTTCCTGTATAGTTTGAGTACACGACAGTTAAATTACTACTTGATTGTGTACTACCACTGTTACAGGTTAGTAAGCCCTTTGCACAGTGTACTAGTAGTGAAAACGTCTGTATGTGGAATAAGATGAAACAATATCAAATGGGAAACACATTGCTGCTTTGCATAATATCCTCCATGGCTTTTGAGGGGACTCAAGAGAGGCTGACAAAACTAATATGGGAAGACACACTGCATGGCTATCATTACACACCTAACTAATAATATTCACATATTGCATTGATCAGCTCCAACCCAAACAATATGGAGACTGTCATGGAAGATCACACCAGTGGTGTAGCCAGCCCCATCCCTTTAATAATCCACTACCTTCAAACGCCCCTCCGTGAGAAGTGCAAATAGTACAGTCTCTGTGATGCAGCTGCTATCATTTAGGACGAGGGGGTCTGCAGATTTTGGCTGTCTGCGTGCCAGGGCTGTTGATCCTGCATTGTACTAATCATGCAGCAGCCTGAGCTGAGACAGGATGATTGCAGGCCAGACAGGAAATGAAAAGAGATAATGATAGGTCAGCGCGCCGTATGTCTGCACTCGCTGCATGCTCGTATCCTCGCAGTGCCAGATTGGCTGCCGCATTAATCGACCTGACAGACAAAGACCAATAGGTTTCGCTCTTTGACAGCTCTGGATTCTCTGATGAGGATCCTGTTGCAGGGAGGCAAAGGTCTAGTGATGGAGCTCCTCCACTAGGGCGATCGAAATGATTGGCAGGTAGGTAGGTAGCCTAATGACTCTAACAGTCCAACATAAGGTGGGTTAGGAGGATCCCATTGTTGGAGGTAATGGTAAATAAGTCAAATTAAAACCTAATTAAGCCACAGAGATGCAAGTGAGTGGTTTGAAGGAGGTTTTCAGTTAGAAAAATGTGCCTAGAAGACAATTAGTAACAGCTCAGTGCTTCACAGATGCTTTTTATGTTGAGTTGTTGAATGAGAATGGATTGGGGAAGCTTAATATCCAGTTCAGGTGACACACAAACTTGTACACAGACAGTCACACACAACAGTGGACGGAGAGAAAAAGGGCGAAACGTACTGCAGTCTAACCACGCGTGTTCATCTCTTCCTTTCTACCTCCATCCTGTCTCTCTTTCCTTCCTTCGTTTTCTGTTAATTTCACTCTGAATCAAACATTTCACAACAACACTTCCATTTTTGTCAAAACACCATTTTTTTCTTTTGTTATTTTATCGTATTTTTGTTACAAAACATGTACAGGCTGTTTAGAACAACAACAAAAATACAATATCCAATTTATATGCAATTTCTTTTTGTTTAATAATGAGCAATTCATTAGGTGAATCCTCTTGGAGTTTCTCTTCCTTCTGATTGTTCCAATATCCCAAATACAGTCCATCTGGGTGTTGGTGTGGGGAGGGGGGAGGGGGTTGGTGGGCAAGATACAAATAAATACATTGGGCAGGATGTCAAGAAATTAAAACAAGAAATTTGATTATTTCTAAATCCAGATAATAGTAAGTAGAAAGTAAGGTGTCCATCATGGTTTCTCTCAGTTTCTGCACGGTGCATATATATATATATATGCACCGTGCAGAAACAGAGCATATATTGTGTGTGTGTGTGTGTGTGTGTGTGTGTATGTATGCATGTCCTAAGTTCATTTCTTTTGGATTCAGTAAAAAAAGAATGTTTAACAGTTGTCCACAGAATATAGCGTAAATTGTTTCAGATATATTTGCTCCTTGTCACGGTTCAGTTCATGCGTTAATTCTCCACGGTGGCAAATAGCGGAAGCTGTATTGTACAGTATGCTTGTGTGCAACTCGACACACCCGCACATCCAAGCACACTTAATCACACATACACGCACGCACGCACACATACAAAAAATGCACACAAAAGGCCAAGTGGTCTTTCTATAGTGTTGCCACAGTCCTTGTCTCCCCGTCATCACATAAAGTGTCCAGTGGGGGGGTACTTGGGTTCGACCGGCCATTTTGAAACTCTCCCAAAAAATGTGTAAGGAAGCCAAAAAAAAAAAAAAAAGGAAGAAAAGGTGTGTGGACAAACAAGAATAAAACATTTTTTTTTATGTGTAAAAACACAGTTGATGAGCAGGTGATCCCAAGCTGTGGAGCTATCCTGAGTCACTGCAGGTCAGGGTGAAGAGGTTGTCTGGTGACCTACTGAGGATTCAGCCAAAACAAGTGTCCAAAAAAAATGTGGCTGCCCTCCTTTGACCTTTTAGACCTCTGTCATCCTCTTGACCTTTGACCTCAGCCCATCGCCACCTCGCCCTTCTCCAGCAAGTGCCCTTTTAGATAACACACCTTCAATATGAAGATGGAGAACGACACACACGTGCACAGTAAAACAACTTCTATCAGGGGAAGGATTGTCCTCTCTATCTCCTGTGGGTCCAAAACACCTCCGTTTTTTGTTTTGTTTTTCAATTTTTTTAATGAACCAGGGGTGTTCATTCTTTACTACGTATTACGTCCATCAAAGCTGGGTTGAGAGGTCACTGGGAGTGGCTCTTGCGTGACATTTTCAGTTATGGGGCTAAGGTCAACCTCACTAAAACACACATGCATGCAAATGTCGACCCACACCAGAGCTGGTGAGGCACGCATGGGATATGGGGGGGCTTAACTCTTCTTCCTCTTTCAAAAACACACAAATTCTGATTGGATGAAAAAAGCAACAATGACGAATTGAAAAAAAAAAAAAAAAGCAGGTACAGGAAATGGAAGTGGTAGTGAAATAAAGGAAAATAAAATAGTCAGAGGCACTGCAAGCCAGTTTCATAGCGTCTAATTGGCAGAGATGGTCAGGCAGCTAGGGTTTTCCGATGGCTCTCTCTGGCACAGTTCCTCCCCCCTTTTTCCTGTCTGGCTGTCCTTCGACTGTGTCGGTCTGTGTGTCCCGTGGCTCACACCTGGACAGGAAGCGTTTGGTTCATCTGTAGTCTCATGTCCTGAATGCTACCGAGGATCTTCTTCTGATGGCCGGCCAACGTTACCCCTATCCGCAGCAAGTCCCTGTGGAGCGACAAGAAAGGAGACGGAAATAAGAACAGGTGGCACAGTCATAAAAAAAGTAGTCTAAAAGTAGACAAACATCACATGTTCGAAGTTGAAGTGTAAATTTCACTTTTCACCCGCGAGTAAACGCACACTCTACCAGGTGGGAACAGCGACAGCACCTTGGCAATCACCCATAAAATGGCTTCCAGAAGGTCAACAAAATACGGACTCTCATCCAGTGAATGCTGGTCTTAATGCAACATACTTGTGTTGCCCGGCAGGTGGGCAAGAGGAGGGGAGTTGAAGGACCATAATGTGAGAGTTAATGATTAACAAACAAACTTAGCTCCTGTTCGGCAGCTGGTAGACTTCACACACCACTAGCCATAGAATCAGGGAGGCAGAAGATCTTTTTTGCAAGATACTGGACAGATTACTCAGTTTCTGGGCGTTTGTCAGTAAATCAGCTTTAACTTGGCTGCTGTTGCACAATATTCCTCAATATCCAAGAAAAACTACAGCAAATGAGACTGGAAAGTGCAAATTAGTGTTTTAGCCGAGGGCTCATGGCAGCAACGGTGATCTTTAGAGTAAGTGGAGGGCCTTAACCTCAGGTTGAGTGTGCAGTGGGAAAATGTGAAAATGTTGACATGCTGTACTGTACAGTTGACATTAAAAAGGCCTGGGAGAGCGCACCTGCTTTGGTCGTCATTAGTCAGACGGCGTAATCTAATCATCATGGCCATGTTGGTTTAACGCCATACAATTATATCACGAGAACCTCTCTTTTCCGTTGGCTTGTTTGATTTCCCCAGTCGATAGCTGAGGAGAGAGCGGACGGCGTCTGCATGGGGCGGTGATTAGCTGACTGTTGGGGCTCTGCCACAGTCTGCGTCCTCTCCATTCACTCTTTCAAACACACACACACAGATACTGGATAATCTAATATTACATGCAGACACCATACACTCTGCTTGTCTCAATGACTTTATGGCCCCATCCATTTTTGTACGAAAGTGTACACCTAAACTCACACATAAGCAGACGCACACAAAAACACACTGCACACCCGTCCTCTCCAAAGCTAAATAAGGGTGCATCTCCGCAATTTCACGCAAAAAAAATGATGTTTTTTTTGTTTTGTTTTTTTTCATTTCACCATCCCCATCAGGGCAGCGATGGAGGATGAAATGATAATAAATGGGCACCATTAGAGGAATTACTGGCCATTAAGGGCAACAGAGAGCCACAGTACACCACACCTGTCAGCCTGGCAAAATTGAAACAAATTACCCCCACCTCCATCGCCTATTATGCCACTAATGAGTATAATTTATTTATCATTATAATCCTAATTCATTTATTTGATCGTCTCTGGCCCTCCAATTTCCAGGACTTCCATTACATCATTTCCTGTTTGTAAACACAACAGGAGGCGGGCAGTCGTCAAGGTTAACTGGAGATCGTAGTTGAGGAAGCAGTGACAAGTGCTTGCTGAAAAATTGTAGTACGCTGGTGAATTGTGTGGATTGTGTATCAGATTTGTTGGCTTCTGAAGCAGGTGATTCTTATTAGTGCCCTCCTGATTACATAATCCTCCACGTTCTAGAGGAAACCTATCCTGATTGGTCAATTACATCCCAAATAACAAGAAAAGCATGCAGGATCTTGTGATTTCCCATTTTGTACTTAATAATCTAGCTCACGCTCACATTACTTGGCAAGTTGTGTTGCCAGTAAAGTTCTCATATTCCTTTTGTGTTCTTTATACGCTGCACTATGTGCACATAAATACTGGAACACATAACAGTAAAAGGCATGATACTGTATGTCTTCAAGGCGTGATTTATCATCATAGTACAGCCAATATATTTCTGAAATGTCTGCTAAATGTATCAAAATTAAATGTGCTTTTATTATTTTATCCTTCCCATCTGTTATTCATTTGATGTGTGAGCTTAATCAGAGACACTTTTCCCACATCTTATCATGTTTAATTTAGCCATGAGACTATTTCATTCCCTCAAGGTCAATCTGTTCGACACTAATTTGACTCTCAAACTCAAGCCCAGTGAATCACTTTAGGCCTGATTAGCTGAATCCACTCCCTCTCCACTCACTCTGCTGTCATCTGGGCCACCAAGTCAAAGGAAGCAAATCCGGCATTGACGAAGTTGTCACGGTAGCGGCTCATCTTGATGGCGTCCAGCCAGTCCCCCACAGTGGTGAAAGTGGTATAGTCTGGCACACAGCGGTCAAGCAAGGGCTGGGATACCCTACATTGGGGAGGGGAGGAGGGAGAAAGAGAAACAGAGAGAGAGGAAGAGGGTTAAGGTCGTCACTCTGCAGCCACTACCGGCCAACCTCACCCCCAAACGCCCCCCGCTGAGCGCCACCTCTCCATCTCTCCACCTCTCCATCTCTCCACCTCTCCTCCTCTCTCCTCTCCTCTCCTCCACATGTAAGGAGTTGTGTGCAGGGCGGTGGGGGTGGGGGAGTGGGGGGGGGGATGCACTTTCATGAGTGTGGAGAGACTGGCTGGAGGCTTGGGTGATGGGTGGTGGATGCTGCAGCTGGTGAGGCAAAGTGGGGTGTGTTCATAGAGCAGATGTCAGATCTGGTCTTGAATGATGATGACACAAAATGAAATAAACAAGGAACCAGATCAGATTTCTATTAACAAACTATAATGGTAGTAACCAACTTGGTGTTTTTTTTTTTTTTTTTTTCAATCAAGAATGCATTTACTGGCAGCATCAGTGACATAAAGCTGCCCACACATGACCAGCTGGGCACTGACAGTGCCATTGTTTTCCTTTGGGGAGAGCGGTGTCCCAAGTAGGCGGAAGTGCTACCCTTGGAGTGGTGCACCACTCAAAATTGGTTCTGAGCGCTGCACTCAAAGTTCAGATTATTCAACTTCGACCTCTGTTGCCGCTGACATTTCAAAGTGCAACCAATGAGATAATAGCTGCAACTGTTGTTGCCTAGGAACAGTGAATGGCATTCCTTGAGCACTGTTTTATGGCATATTATACCTGCCTCTCCAAGGCTCTGCGCCCTACCTCGGGGTGAGCGAAAAGCAAATTTCATATCATATGATGGCAGCTTAAGAATGTGGAATGGTCTATATTTGCCATATGAAACCCTGGAAATATCGGGATAGCTCTCTTCCTGTTTGTTGGCCACTGTTCTTGTTTCAGTACGATGTCACTGAAATCCAATCTGAGTGGTTGTACTGAGTTGCACTTTCAAACCACATACAAATGTGGTTTAAATCTGATCTTCAAAGATTGGATTCCATGAGGTTTTTGCTGGTCAGATCAAATCAGACTTGATCTCCCCATATGAACATGAGCTTATGCTTTACAGTTCATTGTCTCAGGGTGCCTTTGAATGTATATGTTCTTTCTGGAACGTCATCTGAGGTTGGCGAGACAAAAAAGGTAACACAATCCCACAGAAGTAGAAAGACATTTTGGGAAAACGCTTCATGACAATGGAGAATTATCTGTGGAATGTAAACACAGATGTCGTTCATGTGTGCATGGTTGCATGGCAGGGCTGACTCATGAACCTTCGGACACTGGCAACACATGGAAGGAGTGACTCACAAACCTGTGTGTATTCCTGAAAATGTGTTGCATGTTCCTGCACACCTGTTGACAGCCCAAAAGGGCCTTTTTAAAGAACCCCCTGTGCTGATCAATGCTGTAGATAGAGAGGCCACCTTGAGAGTTTTAATAAAACTGTGCTACAACTTGGAGAGAAGTGGAGCGGATGAACAAGAGAGGAGGTGGAGGAGGTGGAGGGGGAGACAGAGAGGTGCGGGGAGCTGACGGAGAAGAAACGGATGAGGGAGCGGGCGAAGAGAAAGAGCGCCACTGTCTCCCCTCCTCTCTGCTCCGTTGATCCCTGTCATCCTTTTTGATGGCATTAGATTCATTAACAATTAAAAGAGGAATGGGCAGAGAAAGAGGGAGAAAAGAGAAAAAGGCATGGAGGGGGAGTTAATAACAGTGATACAGAGGCTCCATTGAGTGGTGTAGATGGAGTGATTTTTAATAAGGCCTGTGCTTCGGAGCCCCAAGGCCTCGGGCTGTCGTTAACGCTAGACTCTGGCTTCTCTTAATGGAGTATTGTTAGTCGTCCTTCTCTAAAGTTGGCTTCAAAAGGGTGCTGGTCGCATGTGAGCCACAAGCAGAAAAACACAGCACGGAAGCTGGGTAATATTGTACAGCAGCTAGTGAGACGGTTAACCTAAATTCAAGGTCAGTGGTTGGGACTGTCAAAGTTTCTCCAAAGGGTTAGATTATGCATTATGCATTTTTAAGAAGTTTCTACAGCTTAGCAGTCGAAAAATAACACGTATGATTCAGGACGCTGGTGCCAGAAGTCCAACATCACCAGACGTCAGTCATTCCACTTTAAACTTACAGTGAAATATGCAGGCGTGTCAAGTACATACACAACCAAAGGACTTTTATCCCAGACAGTGTTAGCTAACCTCCACCCACCCTTCACTGCCGACCAGGACGGTGGCATCATCTCTCACTCCTCCCTTGTTAGGTTCGTCAGCAGGAGGCCACCTCTCCGCTGGCCCGTTTAAAATCTCGTTAGTGGCTAATTAAAAGGCGCTGTCGCTCTCTTTTTTGCATCGCCCTAATCGAGCTAATTAACCGCAAGCTTAATCTTCTAAGAACGTCACTCCGGTGGCCAACCGAGACCCTGGCTTCCCCCATGAGCCGAAACCAGGATTGTCTGCGGTCCTCCCTCAGGACAGAAAGACCCTGATGCGGGGACAGATAGGTAGGTCACCCTCCCTCCCAATCACTCCAACTCTGCCACCTTCTCATCCTCCAAATTCTTTCCAAGAAACAGGTTGCGGAGAAAGGTGGTGCAGCTAAATGTAGATGTGACATCATTGATTGAGCTCCCAGTTGGCACAGGAGTCGTTTTAAGGGCTGTATTGAGCTGATGGTAATTTAGATTTTTGCATAATGGACCGCACTGCATTTGTGAGAACTAAAGAGTTGTATGGGAAGAAATCTGTGCTTTATAGGTTTAGTTAAAATATTGTTACAGCTGAGTCAAAGTGACTCATGTACACCGTATCAACTTGGATAAGGAATATTTGCATAGTGGAAATCGTTATCGCGGATGCTATAGCTCAGGTGCAAATGAAATGGCTCAGCCAGCACTCTCACAGCTAGTGACTTCATTCAGTAATCTAAGGACCTATTACTGTAATCTGTCACAAGAGTGGAGCAGGTCTCCTCAACATATGACCTCAGAAAACCATAGAAGATTTTTAGAAAGCAATCAGCACTAATATCCATTATGCAATGACCATAATGTGACATTATTGCCCTTTATGAAGATCATTAATCCACTTAATAAAACTCAACAAGGACCTCCAAAGAGAAACAGCATCACAGTTAAATTTGATTTCTATAATCACCAACTCCACCGAGCACACACAAGATACTGATGCTGAACTTAATGTAACCAACGTGCTTTTTATATCAGAATATTACAACTCACCCAGTGGACTGTGTGCTGTTGGTAACCACCTTGAGGCTGGCGGCGTTGCGGATAAGCTTATCCAGCGTGGCCACAATCTGGGTGAATTTGGGTCGCAGGTTCCTCTCTTTCACCCAGCAGTCCAACATGAGCTGGTGCAGCGCTGTGGGGCAGTCCATGGGTGGGGGCAGTCGATAGTCCTGCTCCACGGCATTTATCACCTGAGGAAAGGATGACAGAGAAATCGCAATCACTTCTAATCACCGAGTGCGGTTGTAGAGGGAAGATGGGAACATAAGGAGAGAGATGGGTCGATGGAAATAGCAAGTGAGGGAGGACAGAAGAGGATGAATGAGGGAAATGATGGGAGAGTCTGAGATAAACAGGAAAAATGCTTTAGGGGATGATTAAAAATAAGGGCCAGAGGAAGATCAGCTTTGAGTGGTAGTTGTGGGTGGGTATGCCGAGAGAGAACGGCATTTGCACAGTGATGACAGAAGTGTTTTAAATATCTACATTTATACTGTATATTCTAGGGAAAAATACTACTTTAATGCTGCATATTTGAACAGAATGCCCCTTCTTACAAATTATTAATATATGGTATATGTCACATTAATTATGGATACAACACATTGTGGAAAAAAATCCTCATATCAGCTTACATCTTGATTGCTCATGTCCCAGTATGGCCGCTCGCCGTACGACATCACTTCCCACATGACGATGCCGTAGCTCCACACATCGCTGGCCGAGGTGAACTTCCTGTAGGCGATCGCCTCGGGAGCCGTCCAGCGAATGGGGATCTTCCCCCCCTGTGGATATGCGAATGAGTAGGTGAGCATGAAATACTGGAGGGATGGAGCACAAACACAGAGTCACACACATACAAGAGGGAGAGAGAGGGTGAGAAAAACAGTCTAAGGGAAATGTTGATGCACAACACATGGGTGCATGCTGCAGAACCCCCAAACACCACATACATACGCAACGAGGTTAGTCACACATTAACAGAAAATGATACGAACACGTGAAGCTAGAAGAATATTTAATGTGCTACAAAATACTTTTTGACATCAATATATCACCATCACAGATATAATCCTTTCATATAAGTACCAGACAAACTGAACTGCAGCTGAGGTTAGAGCACTGTCTCAAAGGAAAGAACGCACTTCCCAATTAACACCATTGCTTCCTGTCACGAAGAGACTTGCCATTGGCTGAGTTGCACTAGAAGAAGAGACTCCTCAGAAGCACACAATCTAAACTTTTGTCCGCCAAAAGAGGTTGCCTGTCTTTACACTAGAGCTCATGCTCAACTATGACAATTATACTCAGTCTCAAAGGATCCTATCCTATGTGCCTTAACCTGCTTTGCCAATTTTACATGTTGTGTCATGCAAGAATAGGCAGCCCGTTCTCATTCCCAGGTTGTCAAATACTGACGCTTTGTCACAGCCGTCGGTGTGTGTAGTGCCTGTATGAGACGCACCAGGCTTCCCGCTAACTGTGATGTAAACCCATCCGTGGCGACAAAAATGCTCAGAGAGAGTGCGCCAAGGTTGTGGTGACGTAGAATTAAGAACGAAAAGACACACTAAGGGTGGCCTGGAGGGGTGGAGGATGGGTCCAACAAACACAAGGCGTTCATCCAGGAGTCCGCTCTTTGTGTCCCGTGCAAAGTTTCGTTTTCATGTTATAATCAGCTGTTTGTTCGTGTCTCGTTTTCACAATGTTTAGTTTCATTTTCACTTTAAAAAAACATTGTAATTTTAAGCTTAATTATGTAGTTTCTTAAATTGTACTTACTTTCCTAAAACTAACTCAGTGGGTTTGTTGTGGTAATATGTGATAAGCTGGGATGAGAACAGGTTGGAATAGGAGCAAAAATCTTTTATGTCAAGCATTCCAGTAATAAGGATCTGGGAAAATGTCGCAAAATTTGCTGCAGCTTTAGTGGAAACATGCAGTAGCATGTCCAGGCTAAAATTTTATATAGCCACCAAAGTGTCCTTAATTCTGCTCTTTGTCACAAATTCAGCAATAAACATTAATTCAGCCACATTAACAGAGATGTATTTTTTTCAATCCATTGTTAAATCTATCTTTCTACCCAAAATGGTCATGTCATGTGGGAACAGACTTGACACAGATCTATTTTTTGAATACACTCATACTTGGCAATGCTGCTGATTAAGTTGTAACATAATTAGTGATGTATTGATGTTAAAACTTTACGTGTAGCACCTTTAAACATTGATTCCAAACATGAATACACAAACACATACACACACTAATATACTGTGACTCACCAAGGAGCTGGTGTAGGTGGGGTCTGTAGGGTCGTCTTCGAGGAAGCGAGATAGGCCAAAGTCGGACACCTTACACACCAAATTACTGTTGACCAGGATGTTACGGGCAGCCAGGTCTCTGTGCACGTAGTTCATATCTGACAGGTACTTCATGCCTGCCGCGATACCACGCAGCATGCCAACCAGCTGGATCACTGTGAACTGCCCGTCATTGAGCTGGCATGGCAAGAGAGAGAATGGCAAGGATAGATGGATTGTAGATCAAGGTTGCATTTTCAAAGCAATATATGCTAGTCTCCCTTTTACCTTTATTTATATTTATATTTTTTATTTATACCTTTATTTGACCTCCCGGTCTGTCTTTTTTTCAATGTCTCTTACAGTACTTTTTTTTTTCATACTGTATGTCCTTGTACCTACATCTTACATCTTCTATCACTTCACACTCTAATGTCTTTCTCTTTTCTATCTATCCATCCCTTCCTTCCTCATTTCTCTGGCAGAAAATGTATGATGTGACTTTGAGGCAGTGATTCACTGGAGACTGAGCTCTTTGTAAATGTCACCAATCGCCTGAATGCAGCATTTGTCAGATAACCATTGTAGGCTCTGCAGCAGAGCTTAAGAAGACCTTTTATGGCTCCGAAGAAAGTGAATAATTAAAAGCGAGATCAAGCAGATTTGGATGGGCTTATTTGCTGGATAGTGTTGCATTATTGATAAAATCACAGATTCATGTTTTATAGGGAGTTGCTGTTATTAGAGCTGCGTAATGTATTTGTGGTGCTGGTTTGTTTTCTCACCCGTAAGAAAGAATCCAGTGCTCCGTTCTCCATGAACTCGGTCACGATCATCACAGGCCGACTTTTGGTGACCACGCCTTCCAGACGGATAATGTTGGGGTGGTCGAACTGGCCCATGATGGAAGCCTCAGACAGGAAGTCTCGCCTCTGACGGTCAGTGTAGCCCACCTTGAGAGTCTTGATGGCTACGATGATCTCCCGGCGCCCAGGCAGCTTGAGGCGACCGCGGCACACCTCCCCAAACTCTCCTGCGAGAGCCCATGTGAGCCAGTCGGAGAAACGGCAAAAGAAGAGTAGAAGGAGAGAGAGAGTGAAAGAGGGAGGGGAGAGAGGCATGACGGAAGAGTGGAGGAGAGTGGGGGAAAAGAGGGGAGAGGGGACAGTTAACTGGTTAGAACCAAGGAGCCAGGGAAGGGTAGCAGGAGGGGGTGGGACAGGGGGAACTGCAAGAGAAGCCAGGACTCTAGGCCAGTGTCAGGGGATGGTGGCGATGGGGGAGCATACAATGACTTTGTGCTGTTAAACTACGGATCAAAAGAAACGGCATGGAGAGTGTGAGGCATGATGACAAAATGTGAGATGATGTAGAGTTGAAATAAACGCAAGTTGAAATGTAAAACAACAGGTAAAGCAGGGTTGTGAGGAGCTGAGGGGGACAGAGGAAGAAGGATCGGGGTAAGGATCAGGGTGGGGGTGGGGGGGTGCTATGCTTCAGAGTGGCTGGAGAAGCGGGCACAGGAGGAGGAGATAGGTGGAGATAGAAGCTTGGGGGTTCTCGGGGTCGTGGACGCTTTACGTTTAGAGTCTACACCAAGCGTGTGCAAGAGAAATTAGGCAATGACAGCGATGTGGGGGAAGTCAGGGGAGAGAGGGATGGAGGAATGGATGGATTGAGGAAGGGGAGAGGAGAGGAGGGGGGACAGGGAAGACAGGGGTTGAGGATTCGTCACTTTAAAGGCGAATGCTGGGAAGCGACGGGTTTCAAGTAGTAGCCTCAGAGGTAGAAGAGCTGTCGTAGTAGTAGTAGCAGCAGCAGTAGTAATGGTAGTAGCAGAAGCAGTAGTAGGGACTCCCATCTCTGCCATCACAACGTCTTCCATTTTGGCTCAGATACAATGCTATGAAAAGTCAATTGGCACAGCCCTGCAGCTTTTGAGCAGACATATTACTATCCAATATATCAAATACATCAAATATTTTACTATCTACAACATCATCATGTTGGGGGAGGGGATTCTAAAGGAGGGGACACAACCACATAATACCAGGAACAGGGGTTAAACATAGTGATCCAGCAGAAGCACTCTTTAATAAAGAGGTTCTCAAGACACTGACAAGTAGGCAGGATCAGAGACGGCCAATCCTGGACAAGACGCATTTTAATATGTTACACCCCATCTAGACAGGATCAGTGTTTCAGGGGGATGCAGGCGATAAATATTAGCCATGCTCCTTGGTAACAGGAATTGCTTTGTACAGGCCAACGCATTCCCAGGCTACTACACATAAAACAATTTAATGATAAGCCTGTAGGGTCAGATCCTCCACATGGGCTTTCAATAACAACCGCATAGTAATGGGTTTGAGTAAAATTCTTTCATCCCACCTCACAGAACTCAAATGTGGGTGAAATTTTAAAAACATGGGGGGGGGAAAGGGATCTGTTCAAATACTCTGTTATATCTTAACACAACGTGTCTCTCTGTATAAAAAGTTATAAAAGGACAGCTAAAAGATAAGATAAGATAAGATATTCCTTTACTGGTCCCACAGTGGAGAAATTCAAAATAAAAAAACAATAGAGATGTAATTAATGCTCTCAATCCAGGATTGGGCTCTGTTTTAAGGTTGGGTGAAATAATAATCCACCACACAGTAGGTATTACAGCTAGTCTAAATGGCATGGTAAACAACGTAAGGGTGCTAGGACTGTGAGTTACGTTAACTTAAAGCTAGTAATGCTTGAAACACAGTGCTGGAGACATCTGTAAGACTGGTGAAGGGTTCCTAACAGATGACGAGTGTGGGAGGGGTGGGAGCAAGGAGGAGGGCTAGCGATGAATTGAGTGAAAGTACCGCTTGGTGTGAAGTCCTCTAACGGTATGGCCTGGAGGTGACTAGCAGCCTTCCCCCTGTAGCTCAGGAGCTTTGGTGGGTTACCTGCGCCGATGACCTCCTCGATCTTCACGCAGGAGACGTCAATCTCCTTGGCAAACTCGCGGACTGCCTCGTTGGGGTCCTCGTAGGTGAAGGGGTCAATGTAGACTTTCATTCCCGGCGTTACTATAGGGGATTCAGTGGCAAGAACAGGAGAGTGAATCTATGACGTCAAACTAAATTTCAACACTATGAGTCCTGAAAACGTATTCTTTATCAACCAAGTATAGATCCTTTATAATACTTAATTACTGCACTAGATGATTAAGCCAATTCATGTTACAAGCTATTATTTGATGGAATGCTGAGTCATTAATGACTGAGCAGAAGTATAGGAATATTGCAAAAAGGAGGGGCATCTCAGCAAAGAGACTTACTGTACTGCTGCAGTTTCTCTGTGTACTCCGATTCTGAACCGTTCCTCTGCTTTCTGTTGAGAAAGATGAAAATACAAACTGAGTCACGTGGGCTCCACACAGCAGGACGCAAACAGCAGAAAGGAACAAAGGCGGGAGGAGAAAACAGATCCCTAATAATGTCTGCAGAGATGTAGCCACGCTACGATGTTGCATTGGGAAGCGAGGGATGCGCTGTAGATAAAGATTGGATCAATGCATGGTGGTAAAATGATTCATACTTGGGGACTGCAACATGAGTCTAAACAAAAAGATATCACAACATTGTGTGAAGCAGCAAGTGAAAGCCATTCACTCTCGGTACACGCTCGAAATGAGCAGCCGAGACAAAAGCAGACTCAAACAGCAAGCTCAGCTGTCTCGCCTCTCTCGCCCTACAGACATCACGCTGCTCGTTTCTGCCTCTTGTTTTCTCCTTGTGGATTCTCTCTCTCTTGCTGTCACTCTCCTTCCTTTTTCACCAATTCCCTTTTCTCTTTTATTCGTCTCTCTGTTTCTGTATCCTCATCTTCCTACACGGGGGTGGGGGCAAAGATGATGACAGAGCGAGGGGCTAGGTTTTTAAAATTACATGTTAATGTGCTTCCTTTGTTGTCTAACCAGTAACCAGGGCAATAATACCCGATGGTGATTTGCATCTTATTTCAAATTTAAATTTGGTTTCAGAATATGCCGAAGCTCTGTTTTGTATTATTACTATTTTCTCCTTCTTCTTCTTCTGTGGCAGTCAGAGCAGCGGCTAAGCCAAGACCCTGAGAGAGACACAATGTAGCGGTGTGAAAATAGAAGAGAGCGAAGAAGCGAGAGGGAGAGGTGGGGGAGCAAGGGAGATTATTATTCAGTCTAGTGTGACCGATGCCCACGCTTGTCAGCCGCTGCCTGAACTGGTTTGTGGAGGGAACCCATGGGCGCTAGTCGGCGGTGGGTGCCAGCCTTTCACACATACATACACACATGCACTGCATTTGCTGCTTGACAAATGAGTGGTAGAAGGATAAACGAGTGTGGTTAGACCCAGCTGATGCAGCATCAGGCTTTCTGAAAGGTGCAAGCAGCCGCTCTCATCTTCCCAGTGGATTGGGCCCCGCAGACAGGGCCGCATCTGGGTTCTTTGTGGTCGGGCAAGCGCAGAGTTGATTCTGAGTGCCGGGCCATGAGGACAGGCCTATCAGGCCCAACAGCTGCTCCAACATGCTGTGTCCAGTGAGCAATGTAGCATTTTGGCCAAAGCTGTTTACTATTCACAGATTCAGAAGGCTAATCTGGCATTCAGTGGCCTCACAGGTGGCGCAGCAATCCGCTGAGACTGTTCCGGGGTGGTTTGGAGGACATGCAAACAAAGTTGACATTTGAAGCTATCTGTTTTTTTTTTCAACTTGAAGGAAAAATATTTTCTACAAATGTTTCTGTAAGTCCATGCTGTTTGAACATACTCTGTCATAAATTAGTCAGTGCACACATGCTCATCTTTCACATGTTCAGACTTTTTGAGAGGCTGCTAGAGAAGATATATTCTGACCTGAGGCAGACGATAGCAATGACCACAACTGCAATGATGAACACCAAGGTGGCAGTGGCTGATCCCACGATGAGTGGCAACTGCTCCTGCCATGACTTTGGAGGGTCAGCTTTAGGGGTCAAACAGAAAAATGTGGTTACTTGTAGAACTTGTCACAAATATACACCCGCACCAGCCTAAATCCATTTGTATAGTTGAAGACTGTGACACTGTGTGCTCTGCTATAAGTCAATAGGCTTGTATGCTTCTCCTACCCGCTTCAAAATATACTTGCTTACATAGGTAATCATGCTGTCATGATCCTATACTAATAAATGTTATTATGAAGACTGCAAGATACACTATTCAGTACTATTCAGTACTATTTTTTGTTTATCTGGCTGATAGGTATGATGTAGCGAAAGAGTGAAGCCTTGCTTATACTCTCAAATGGACATGTAGTAGTTCTGTTTATACTGCCCACTTGGAGGACGTGTTCCACTCATACAGTAGTGCATAGAGGCTGTGTTGTCACAATAAATCGGCAGTACACGGACGTCCACACAGTACCTACAAATTTACATCACAGACCCTAGTAGACCTTTGCATACTCATATAACTTCAGCTTGAGGCTGATACCCTCACTGATTGGAAGGAAATGGTAGATTTTCACCAAATCAGAAGTTAATGTCTCTGCAAGGATTTTAGTCTTGTTGCATTATTAGGCACAGTAGCTTCTAGCTCTGAAAGCTTTTGAGCCTCCATTATGTTCATAAACCTAAGCACAGCACTATTCTAGAGGTATTGCTGCTAAGCCACAAATATCCCAATATATCCCTGGGTAATGAAGTAGATATGGGAGTAACATACTTTGCAGGTTGGTGCTGAAGTCAGCTGGGCTGCTGTAACGGCCATAACCAGCCACTGTTCTGGCACGGACCTGCACCACATAAGGCGTACCAGCCTTGAGACCTTCGATGCGGGCGTTGCTTCGTTGGGCGGTCATGGTATGGGCGATGGCCTCACCCTGATCCTGCAGAGACAGACAGTCAACGATGAAAACAATGCCAAATAGCCCCCTGTGTTTGTCCCATTCATCATCGTCATCTCTCTCGATTTTCTGCCCCCGCTTACACACCGATCTAACCATGCAGGCCGGTGTAAAAAAAAAAAAAAAAAATATGGATACAGAGTGAGAGAAACGGATTGTAGCCAGTGTGTTAATTCAATGGCAGGAGGACATGACAAAAAGCAGAACAGATATACACTGAGAGCCTTTGTTCTCTCCCCGAGGCAGATCCAGTCACAACTCTCTGGACCCCGGGAAAATACAGAAACTTTGTAATGCATGGATAGAAAGGGAGGGAAAGAGGAAGAGATGGAATTAGGGGTACAGAAAAGGGCAGAGCATAATAGAAATATGGGAAAGGATTGGGAGGAGTGAAAGATAGAAAAAGGAAGGAGGGATAGAGGGACTGGAAGAAAGGAATAAGCATGGGAGGATGATCACAAAAGCTAAGATTGGAACTGGTGACTTGCCTCACTGCAACCATGTGTTAATCAGCAGAGGCATTGTTTTCAACATTTACAGAAACACAGATGAAACAGGGACCATGCAAGTCAATGAAATTGGATTGAATTAGAGGCGTTGACTTACATCGCCGCTTACCTTCTCATGGTACTTAATCTCATAATCCAGAATGATTCCGTTGGGTTTCTCTGGAGGCAGCCAGGACAAGCTCATGGTGCTCGCTGTGGCCGCCATCAGGTGAACTGTGGGCACTGCAGATGGAGCTACACAGGGCAAAACAAAACAAAGGAAAATCTGCTTTATTTATCGTTTTATATGTTAAGTCTTTTCAAATTCTCTGCCTTTTGTATGTCCACAGAAGCCCACATACAAAGTCTTAGGCTGTGGGATTTGTGAAAAGCTTTGACCAATAGTTAGTATGCAGAACCATTCCTCACGATTGCTCAAATTCTCCCTTCCAGAGTCTACAGGGAGGGAGAGGGGATGTCTAATTCTCCTGTGACAAGAGAATCAAACTGCAAAACTGATGGATAAGTCTCTGGTACATGCAGTTCCCTCTGCCGTACAAGCACTGCAGGCAGGCTTAGGGGCAAGCACCCACATACAGATGTAGACTTTTCAATTTTCATTTAACTGCATTCATGCTGAACTACTGCTGTACTTTTGCTGCAAACTCTTGAAGAACTTTTTGGGAATAGTCATGTTTTCCTCATTTTTCCAAATCCTATGCATTATGTACTGTGCATACACACACTTGCACTATGTAGACATAATTAATATGTTGGACACACAAATAGACATGTATGCATTGGTCCGTGGACACATACTCACAAAGGAGCAAACCATACACTGGCCCTCCACCCACCTGCACTTTTAGTGCTTTGTCTCATGTGCCTATTAATGGCCAAGTTCTGTCTGTTTCTCTGACTCTCTTCCCTCTTTTCTAAGTTCAGGCTTGTTCTGCACCTCTGACTCACTCCCTCTTCTCAGTCTAAAGTCTACTCAGCTTTTGTTTCATAACTGTCAATCTCCACTTGTACCTTCTCTTCAAAACTAAAGTTCCTCACTTTTTCTTACACTCATACAATCACCTTTTTAATTTCCCCTGTCCTCTTCCAGCTCTTTACTTTTCATCTTCCTTTTCACCACTGCAGACCTCCATCTCCACGCTCTCAGTCTTTCTCCCTTCCTGCAAGCTTTTTAATCCCCAGTTTTTAGTTCTTTCATCCTCCCCCTTGCATTTCCTTTCTCCCTCTGCTGCCTGCATTTGTGACCAGACATCCTTCTGTTTCTCTCTCTTTGCTCCCCCTGCCTCCTATGCCTTCCACCCAGGCCCACCACATCTTTTTCTCTCCCAGAAGACAATGCTTCCTAGACAGATCCCCGGGTTACTCCAGCCAGGGGATTAGGGGCCCTCCTCTGGGAGAAGACGTTGAAGTAACCATGGAGGTGGCCCCCGGGGCTTATCACCGCCCTAGTATTTATTTTGGTTCTTAAAAGATGAATGTACATGCAGGGATGGTCTTGGGGACTACACCAGGGGATAAGCTGATCACTCTCTTGCCCCCCTCCTTTCCCTTCACCTCTTTTTTTGCACCCAACTGACCCCAAACACCCAAGGATGGACATTGGTCCCTGTCAGCCCAGTGTCGAACCCCTTGTAAAACAATGGGGCCCTCACGTGGGGCCCTGTAGGGCCTTAGGATCCTAGACCCACAAACAGAAGGCATTCCTAAAGCATCTTTTAGGAGCAGGACCACAAGGTTAGAGATGAGGAGGACAAGGCCACGGAGAGAGGACAGAGATGATGGGGGGAAGGAGCAGGGGGTAATCCTCGGTGTTGTTTAAGCCTGCAGAAATAGTAAATTTAACATAGCGACTAAACATACCCAAGGTACAACTTAAAAGCCCTGGGAGAACTGCAATAACGAGGCCAACCCCCAAGAACTAAAGTATGGAGTGAGCTCAACAGCACTGAGTCCATTTAAGGTCAACTGAACCAACTGAAATTGCCAAATTTCAGTGATTGCAAAACTGATCAATCTAAATACATAACCTCTCACCAACCCACATACCTGTCTATCGATTTAATCTCAATTAACCCTGATATTGACATCTCAATATTATGAGCAACGCATCCATTAGCTATCTTATCATTAATTTATTGTTTTATATATATATATATATATATATATATATATATATGTGTGTGTATATATATATACATATATATATATATATATATATATATATATATATGTGTGTATATATATATACATATATATATATATATATATATATATATATATATATATATATATATATATATATATATATGAATACTGTATATAATGTGTTTACATCAGCTGGGTTTCAGTCTTCTGATCTAAGCACTGATTGCTACATTGGCCTAGTTTCTGTTGTTGCTGTGGGCTGGACGAGTGGTGGGTTGGAAGCAGTGGGCAGCTCAAATACTGAGGGTTCAACACTTTGAATACACACTGCCTCGCTATTGCTATTTGCAGCGGTGTTAGTACAGAGCATGCTGTGGGCGTGTGAAAAAGGTCCTTTTCTAAGCTCATTCAGAAGAATGTCTTCCTTCTCAATCCCTGTTCAAAGGGAAAATATGTAACACACTCCTACATGCGCACAAGAAATTGATCTCTACTTCTTAAGCGCAGAACGTATTCTCTGGCATCCTTTTGTGTCTTTTTCCAGCTTTTGAAAAGTCGGCAGTGCCCACAAGTTCAATATTGATCTTTGACAGGTAAGGCTGCAGCTGCACCTACCGGCCTGATTTGTGGTGATATTCACTGCAGAGAACTGAGGCGTGTAGGGGCTCTTGTTAGAAACGCCATTGACCGCCTGGATCTCGAAGCTGTACTGTGTGTGGGCTTGTAGGTTACGGACAGCCACGCGGCGCTGGGTCAGTCCTAGGTGGCGCGGCGAGATGTCGACGTTATCGTCACACCGTGAACACATTCCCCGCTCGGGTAGGCACTTCTTACAGATGACGTTGTAGAAGATGTCTTCACGGCCGCCCAAGTCACGCGGGTCACTCCACTCCAGTACCAACGAGGTTTCGTTCACGCTGGAGATGACACTGCGTGGTGCAGAAGGGACAGCTGCAAAAAGGGAAGAAAAGCGTGGATGAGATGAGGAAAATAGGTTTGGAACAAGAGTGAATTTAATCTCCATGCACAATAGGTGTTAAGAAATTTGCCTTGGTGACAGCAGAGACATATTAACAATAGACAGATTGCAAAACACACTGTACATATCATTATACACACATACATTCATTATCCCATAGCTGCTATCAACACAATTCACAACCCAAGAATTTTCCTACTGTGGTATTAGTACATTTTTCATGCATTAACTAGAACGTTTTTTTTTTTTTCCTTCCACATAACAAGAGTCTGTTCCAGCAGTTCTTCAAAGAGGACAGGAGTTCAAATTTGAATTGCATGCTCATTTCCACTGTGTGTCTGTGTGTGAAGTGCTGGGGGGGACGAGCGAGACAAACTATTGGCAGAGCCTTGGCAATTCTTATCCAATTACCGGAGCCTTATCTCTCACTGCACTGTGGGAGAATCAGCCCCCCATCCCAGCAACAGAAAAAAAGGATCTTCTTCTCTCTACACCAGCGAATGAATTAGCTCCTACATGTGAGCATTTGCTCTTAACGAAGGCACTGCTGCTGGAAAAATTCCTTCACTGTCTGTAAAAGGGTGGCTGCATTGAGAACCGATAGACTTCAGAGAAGCAAGCAGGGGAGGGGGTGGATGATAACGTTTCAGATAACATTGGGAAAGCAAGCAGGCTTGTTTGCCATCCGTGTGGTGTGGTGGGAACATACTCATGAGGGCTTTCACCAGCCATTGAGGGCACAATTCAAAGGGGGAAGTTTGGAGAACATTTACCACACAGTCAATAAACAGTACATTTGAATAATGTCTGAATATGAGGTATAAATCTATCTCTCTCTGGGTTTTAAAACATTATTTCACATGATCAGTATTACTTTAAAACTTGCTGATGCGATCCAGTCGATTGGAAGCTGTCTTTACTTACTGGTGCAGGGGGCATCGGGAGAATCGGTGTCTGAGCGGTAGTACCCATTTCGACAGGAGCAAACGCTGGATGCTCCTGAGCTTGCACGGCTGTTGGCTGGACAGGGCAAGCAGAAGCTGTCTCCCTGTTTGGACTTGAACGTACCAGGGCTGCAAGCTGGAGGAAAATGAGAGAAAAATGGAGAAAGAAAAATGTGAATGAATAATAGTGAGGACTGTACATATATAACAGTTTAAGGTACAGCTACATTTGCTACATTTATATTACACTTGTATAGGTCACATTTTCCAAATGGTGTAGGCCACTAAAAATAAAAAAAATACAAATTTTTACTTTCACTAATCCTTAGCTTTAGTATGCAAGCATTCACTGTGGGATGTTATGTCTTAACTATAGTGGAAAATTTTATGGCAACAGTGTTCCAGCTCACTAGCAAAAATGACTAAAACAGTGTACTTGATGTGTTTGGCATGTGTTTGTTTATGTCCATGTGTGCACATGCACTTGATTTGTTTTTGTCCCCTCAAGCCCACATGCTCCCTTTTTCCCCTTATGGAGGGTTCATCTTCGGCAAACTGTAGTGGGAAAAGAGGTTTTTTTTGACCAGCATGTAGCTGTTTGCATAAACCCATGCTCACACGATGAGACTGTCAACCCAAATCACATACACAACTCTCAGAGCCAAAACGCTGGCATGGTGCTTTCATCTGAATTCAAGCTGTTATGAAATACATATAAACATCAAGTACACAGAGAGTCAGAGTCCGAACACGCCTGTGCAAAGAGACATGTCTCAATACACACACACGCACACACACACACACACGCGCACACACACACACACAGTTGTGTTTCAGTCACTTCAGAGGACATTACTTTGACTTACATTAATTTCCTGGAAACGTAACCAAACCTAAACTATAACCACTACTTGCCTAAACCTAACCTTAACCTAAACCTAACCTTACACGAAATCTTCATCCTAAAATTTAATGATTTTCATTTGGGGGACTTGCATTTTGTCCCCAAAAGAAGTCCCCACAATGTGGCTGTTTCAACAGATTTATGTCCCCATAACATCACTAATACATGCGCACACACACCATCCTGGCTTCAAGTCACTTCAGCATATTCACTGTTATGAGACTTCTGTCAGCATCCTTCTGTCTTTGAGATCACTCCCTTTACAGACCGAAACAAAACTACCTCAGCGCTGGTTCTCCATTGGTGAAGACCTAGTTAATCAGATGAAAACACTGCTGCCCTTTGTGAATGTCCTATCTCCATTTATAGCCGTTGTTTGGAAGTTTATAAGTCAGGTGATAAGTTGCAGACGTGCAGTGGAAACACTGACGGCGGCCCTGTGATCCAGAAGACTTTGGCAGGCTCCATATCTTTGATAAACTGTCTCGTTAAAAGATGAATGAGTTTGCCGCAGTGCTTAATAAAAAAAAAAAAAAAAAGACGACAGCAGGTGAGACAGGCGAAGTTTACAGGGGCCAGTTGATTAGCTGACCCACTAGTGCGTTAGCTCGTCAACGTCAAGGACACGCCGCTATGTTTGTCCCTCTGAATGATAATCATCACCACAGCTCCCGCGTTTGTTTTTTTCACTCCCTGCTAAAAAAAAAAAAAAACAACCAAGGTTGGAGGTCAAATCTACGCAGACCACTTCCTGCTCCTGCTGTTTCCACATGTATTCTTGAAAGCTCAATATTAGCACAAAACCACCATCTGACTGCACCATGTACATTAGCACTGAGTGTATTTGTTCTCCCACCATTAATCACAGTCATCCACACCACTGGCTAACAGGAAGTACTGTTTGGTAAACAGATAAGAAACGACCTCGAGTTTTACCAGGTGGGAGAACAACTTCTTCGATTTGGTAGTGTGACCAAGTTCATTTGAGTTCACACTAAGTAAACTACAAGCAATTTCTCAACCCCCCTGGGGATGACAGTGTTAGTTTTTGAACATGTTGGCCTGACGAAAGGTGTTGATGGAGCATTCCCATTAAAAGGAGCTTTTTT
Source organism: Pterois miles (assembly GCA_947000775.1). NCBI lineage: Eukaryota > Metazoa > Chordata > Actinopteri > Perciformes > Scorpaenidae > Pterois > Pterois miles. Next base: position 3,751,481 of record CAMQGK010000552.1, read on the forward strand.
TTTTTTCCAGGGAAGGGCTGAAAGTGCTGATCAATCACTTTCAGCGGGTAAAGGGGTCATCCTCTTCCTTTCATCAATTCTCCCCTTAGAGGAACTGCTAAAGAATGAGGAAGAAAGAGAGACAAGGGGCTAGAGAAAAAGGGAGGGAGAGGTAGGAGAGGTGGAGGCATAGAAAATGCTAATCCTGCAGGCACCCCCCATTTCCCCTACTCCCCTGTGTCTTATTCTAAGCTCTAAGTTCATGCAGAACACAGAGCTTAAGGAACTGATTAGAATGTATGCTGCTGAAATTGGAAAGTGTGGAGCATGAAGAGGAAAGTAAAGAATATTGGGGGTGTAAAATGTGCAGCAAACGAGTGGAAAGGCAAAAAAAAAAAGGCTCATCGATTGCAGCTGACATCCTTACTGTAACTCTGCTGGCGTATTAATGAAAGCATTCAGACTGAGAAGGAGAGGGAGAGGTAAAGATGAGGACCGAACAGCAGAGAAAAGAAGAGTCATGGTGAAAGGATGATGGGAAATGAGTATGGAGAGGAGTGGACCTGAGAAGAGAGGGAGATTTATCCCTTGTGGTTTCCACTGAGGCTTGATTAGAGTACGTTTTATCAGGACCCAGTCGCCAGGACTTTAACCTTGAGCTGCCAAGGAGCAAACAAATGAGTTTTTAACCACATACACTATGCTTTAGATTTACTATGCTCTCTCTCACACATACACATTCTCCTTTCTAAAGGTGAGCACACATATTCAGGAGTAAAGTATCCACCCACTATCTGGCTGATCACCAGTATGGGTGCTTAACTTAAAGGTCTTCTCAGCCTCATCTCTCATTGCTATCAGGAGAGGAATGAGCCCCCTGAACCCAGGCAGGCAAACCACACACAGACTGTACATGCACAGACACCTCACACTCAACCCTGCTGATAAATAACCCTGCCAGCTCCTCTCTCTCTGCTGTCTCCATTTGACCTGCATACCCTAACCCTAATTTTACGCCCCCATGCCCCTCAACACACACACATTTTCCATTTATCCCTCGCTCTCCTCCATGCTGTCACCTGCACTCCATTTCCGACGGGACCTCACTGTTTAAATTCACCTTGCTCTCAACCTCCGTGAACCCGTTGTGTTTTCCATCAGACCTGAAACCATCATAGGGCCTCTCAGAAACAGACAACCTCCCCTAGCATTTCCATTTATTTAGCAACCAGCTGCCAAGCAAAAACTGAGGTCAGAGGGGTGAACGGCTGCATGCTGACGGTGTCATCTAGTGTGTATTATTCTGCCTTGTAGTCATTGGATTAATGTGTCAAAGAATACAAGGCATATAAATGGCCTCATAATAATGTGGCAGCTGGACAATCTGGTGATAGAGGCTGTAACCTGTAGCCAAAACAATAGCGGCTCAATCTCTCCAACAATCAGTGTGTGTTCACAACAGCCATTTGTCCAGCATGAAGCGTCCTTCATCGAGACTTTGACCCCTTACTACTCACTCATTGTAATTCACCATGCATAGAACCATCAGATACAGTACTGTGTGCCTAAAATGCATTAGGCTATCAATCGTTTAAAATATTTAATCACAATCGCATGATTGTCCATGATTAATCACAAATTAGTTACACATTTTTTTACCCGGTTCAACCAGTCCCATTTTCATTCACATATCTTGAAGTCAGATGTCAAGGGACCCCTTTGAAAAATGGTCGTGCCAGTTTTTGCTCAACAAAATTTAGCGCAAAAGTTGCTGCGATATTTAACTTCCTTCACAACAAGTCGGGATGGTGTGGTTGGTATCATGGATTTTTTTTTTTTTTTCTCGTTTCAGATGTTGCCAGTGTCTTCACTCTAGCTAAACTGAGCCTCCGAAAGATCTATTGTGTCAATACTTTGCAGTAAAAATATGATGCATTATTGATTGCCATAGGGAAACACTGAGTAATAGAATCATGGGCTGACCTAAAATACCTGTTGTGAAAACACTCACCTTGACACTGGGTATCCTTCATGGCTGGCTCAAAACCAGACGAGCAGGTGCAGGCTCCTACAGGAACCATCCACTCGCCATCCCCGTTGCAGTAGAGCTTCAACGGCACGGACACCTCCAGGGCATTGGGGACGCAAGTCCCTGGTGCAATGACCAAGGAGGTCGCCTCAGCCCCAGTTGCCGTCTCTGGGAAAACAGCAAAGTTGGCGATGGTGGTTGAACATTTCTTGTAGAAGACCCTCACCGAAATGAGCGACATGCAAGCACCGAGATCCTGGAAGGCCAAGTAGAACCCGGCTTTGGACAGCGGCCCGAAACTTCGAACTTTTGTGTTTACCCGCCCAGACTCGAGCATAGAAAAGCTCTCATCTGGGGCGATAGTGTCCACCTTCACATAAGGGTTCTCCATCCAGAAAGGGCTGGTGGCTGTGGCCGAGTCTGAGTCTGACTCGTAGTAGAAGAGGTTGAAGGTCTCCTTGCAGGAACCTGGGATATTGGGAATGCTGTTGCAGTCACGCACTGTGAATTTCATCTCCACGTATACACGCAGCACATCCTTCCGTGGGATGAAGTCACTACGTAGCCAGTTATTCTGGTTGAGTTCTCGTACATTGCACACTTGGTACGTCCGGATGGGGTTCATGGCATCGTCATAGCCGCTCACCTCTTCCCACTGAAACAGAGTAAAAAAAAAAAAGATCAGAGGCTATAAATGTGTATTGATACCTTTGACAGATACTGAGACATTTTTTGTGCTTTTTGGGCATTTTCCATTACATTCGCTTTTTGTTTCTGGTTGGTGGAGCAAAACACCAGGGACCAGGACTGCAAATTCATCTCAATTACGGCAACCTGTCACCTCCTCGCTACCGAGCCACCACAGCATGTTTACCTCATATCTGTTTGGAAGCAGCAGCCACACATTGCTTCACAAGCAATTACGCTTCAATTACAGAGGAATGATCGCAACGTCCTCTAATGAAGACGCCGCTTAACCTTCATGATTTTCGTTTTTTTACGCTCCTCTACATCTTTCAATGCTACTACAGTACCCAGGAGGTGAATTACTTGGGATAAAATGGGATTAAATATTCTAAACTTTGATTACCAGCTTCATTAAATGAGCGTGAGCAAACTAGACTGTAAAAGCTCTGCTTTGAGATCCTCTAAGCTAATGCGTTTTTCAATCTGGAATGAGGACACCACGATTAAATCATTTCACTTCAAATAGCGAGTCCTGTGTGTATAATATATCTTTGTGTGGGTGTGCTGAGGGATCTGCTCCCCTTTTCCTATCAGACAAACATTTATTTGCTTTTGCTAAGCCAAGGCCTGGCAAGTTCATTTGCATGGCACCTTTCAAATTTCAATGTTTTGCGTAAGGCATGGCAATGCATTAAAGCATTTAAAAGACCATGAGAAGGGACAAAATAAAACTAGACAAAAGAATAAAAGCTGGAGTGCAGTTCAATTAAAAGTCTATACTACTTAACATGGCTGTCATTAGACGGCTACCTAAATCCATGAGATTGAATGTGTGACCTTCTGATTACAGGATGGTCTTTCACGTCACTCAGCCACCCTTAAAGACTAGAAAGCTTAAATGCCAAGACACATCCATGACAAATTAAATGTTTGCCTCGGAACGTTTTGAAACTCTGGCATAAAGGCACCAATTTGTTCTCAAGAGCCAGGTCTTTCCATCTGAGCATCTTAATTGAGGCTGTGATATGGATGTGGTGGAGACAAGTCTATTCATCCAAGACCCTAGAGGCCAGGAGGGAGAGAGGGAGAATGGGTGTAGCTCTGGCCGTTGCATTAAAATGATGGTCCGGCGCGAGCAAGATGCGAAGGAGGAAGCGACCAGAGGGAATCGATAATCACCGGCCAGGTCAATGGGATGGCTAAAAGCATGAGGTGTCAATGGCTATTTAGTTCAGTGTAATAAATCACCCACTGCAAAGGAGCCAAGTGTTTGTGGGTGGGTGTGTGAGGATGTGTGTGTTTGTTTAAATGGACTTGTGCGAGTATGTCTGCCCGGTATTTATTTGTTTTTTTTGGGGGGGGGGGGGGGGGTGGAGGGGGGTATTTGTTTGTGTGTGTGTGTGTGTGTGTGTGTGTGTGTGTGTGTGTGTGTGTGTGTGTGTGTGTGTGTGTGTGTGTGTGTGTGTGTGTGTGTGTATGTATATGTGTGTGTTCAGGGAGAGGTCATCCCCCTGGACATGCACCAGTGGCCAAACACTCTGAGCGCCTGCTTACCAAGCCTGAATGAATTAAGTAGGTCATGTGAAAAAAAGGGTCAAGTTTCTTGGCATCGATTTGCAACAAGATGAATCGTTATGCGAGATTTGCGATCCGCTCCGTTTTCTCTTTGTCCTTACCAAAGCATTCCAAGATTTTCCTTTCAGATGACGATGAACACCCTTACAAAAACATTTAAGTCTACTTAAAATAAGAGAGTATAATTGCAGTTTACTTTTTGTGTGAAATACTTCACAAACGTATTATACGTATACTTGGCTCAAACTAACAAGTATTCAGAAAAGAAAGAAAAAGTATACTTTGCTTATTAGCCTACTTGTACTGTACCTTTTGATTGAGATATACTTTATACTAAAGTATAGCTAAGTGTTCTTGTCTTATAGGCCTACAGAAAGGTATACTTGGCTTGTAATTGTGCTCACTTGATAGGGTCGCCTATTAAAGCGTTGTTTCTGTGACGCACCTCTTGTAGGTTCAAAGTAAGGTGACTCATGCTGTGCTGAAGGAGTTTAAGATGTCTTTATGGACAACTTTTCATTCATCAACCTCATTCATTAAATGAATTCAAGATGAACTATTAGCAACCTTGACAGGAACTAAGGTAAACTAGTATTATAAGCTTCAGTCATTAGCTGAAAGGCTGTAGCCCACACATCTTTTTTTGTGCTTTCATTTTTGTTTGTTGTTAGTATGAATAAGCTCTCCTGAGCTAATTTTGAAGACATTTTAGCTTGTTCACAACATGTTTTATCGTGCTGGGGATCTGCGAAGCAGACGGCGATGCGGTAACAATAGTTATTACCTCCACAATCTAGCTAGCTGGGCATATTGGTGGGTGTATGGTTATGAAAACCCCTGTGGGTGTCATTCCAGGTCTGAGGAAAGCCTTGCTATGAAGTGGAATTCCCCTTTCATGACCCATCTGTTTTTGAAGGTAAATGATACAGTATATGGACAAGCACACACAATGCAGGGAGACATAGTGAAAATCCAAGCAGCAACACAAGTGCAGCTCGAGGTAACTGTGTACATGCACACACCTACACACAGACATGCATGATGCACAGATGCTACAGGCTATTAATACAGACAGTGAGACAACGAGATCCACATACCAAAGTGCAGACAAAGGTGAAAGAATACATGTATACACCTGTACTCACATAGTATGTGAAGGCTGCGCCTTGCACATGTCAATAATTGAAAGTGCTCTCACAGACACACATTCACAAATGGCTTTCACACCTCTCTTTTACACCAAGAGTGGTGGCATTAATAGTAGCACTTATACGGTGGTTGTCTCTGGATTCACTATGTTTGTAGCTTTATGCTTAAGGCTTTATCTGTATGTGTTGTGCAACTGTGTGAAAAAAAAAAAAAAAAAAAACACTGATTCAGACTCGATTGGACAGCATCCCTGGCAGAGTGTGTGTCGTCTGTTTGTGAGTGGGTCTTGTTCTAAGATTTTTTTTTCCTTAAAAATCTTGTTTCTCTCTTATATGCCGTCTCCCTCTCTCTGCGTAGATATTTCTGTTGATTTTACTTAATCTCAGTCTCGCTGCTGTTCCCCTCCCATCCAACTCTCGCTGCACATTGTTTGTCATCTCAACCACTGTATTGGCTCCTCTTAAACACTCATGACAAACAGGCTGCGATGCTCCCGTTGCAAGACCTCAAAAGCATATGAATAAACGTATGCACAGTATGTTTGTGCATAAAGACAGAGAAGAGACACCAGGGAGGATCAGTTGAAAGATAACTCAGGGACAACCACCGTCTGTGGCACATTCTGCCACAAAACAAAAAAGACAAAAAAGGCAGGGTGGAAACTCATCTCCTGTCTTTTGGTTGGTGAGATGGGAAATCTGGGGTGCTAAAGGCTCTCCACTGTATGTATCTATTGAAAAGGAGCATCTGTTGCGGTTTTGCTAGGAAAAGAAACAGGGAGGTGTTCTGCATAGGACCGGTGGGAGCACTGCTGTTGTATTGTATCTTAATGGGGGGGTGGGGGGTGCAATGGGGAAGGAGGGCATGGAAAGCTGTGAGGGCGTTTGTCCTGCTGATTGTTGCAGCTGATGTGGCTAGTGTGTCTAGCTTCATTAGTGCTTAGTTACTCGGAAGTAAAGGAAGGGGAGAGTGAGGAAGGTGGGTGACTTCGAACAGCTGGGGTGGAATGTCCCTGCAAAGTGCGGGGTACAAACAAAATATCAAAAAAATGTGGGGCCCACCTTTGAAAACACAAGGGCCAAGTCAGAGGGCCGCACAAAGGCGAGGGGAGGACCGCTGAGGGCCTTTGAAGTGTAGCTGAGGAGGGGTCAAGACTCTTTCTGCTCCTATTTTGGCCATTGTGGGGACCACATGGGAAAGCAAGATGGGGCTGTCACTGGCACTTTGTGTGTGGTAGATTTGGATGCCGGGGCGTGCAATGGGTCAACGGCAAGAGATATTTTAGCATTTAAGAGGTTAGTTCATGAGGAAACTGGCGTTTTTACGTGCACTGGGGACATCTGTGACTGGGCGGGTCAGTGAAATTGGATTGCAGTGCATCTTTTTCTGCTTGTTAAAAAGTGCAACATGTTGAATCCCAAAACATATCCTGTTGAATGATTTGCAGATGAAGGTGTGCAGGACTATTAGTAACATTTTACAGGTCTGCAAATTTCATGGTAACACTTGTACCCCTTGAATACAAGCATAGAGTCAAAGTTACTGTTCGCACATGAACATATGTATATGTGAATTTAAATTCTAAATACAAATCCAGTTACGTTGCATACACAATGCTCTCTTCTCTTCCACCATCTGTGTCGCCATTAATAAATCAGTCTTACAAGGCATGCAAACACACACACACACACACACACACATTCATACTGCACAGTGAGCTCACCCCGGTCTCAGGGTGCGCAGTCCAGGCTAATTCTGTCGTGGCCCACTTCGTGTCCATCAGCGTCTCTGTGAACGGAAGCAAAGGAAGAAGACAACCAGGTCAGACAAAGAGGAACAGGGCGACAGGGGAGATCAATAGAACTTTCAATAGTTTTGCAACAGTGTCATAAAACTTGTAAAATGAACCGCGGGAAGAGATAAGAGGCTTTGACCAACGTTGTTCTCAGATAACTGGGTGAATAACTGAATGGCAGAAAGCGCGGGCTTTACAGCGATATTAGATTCAATTAGACAAAGAAGCGCTGTGTGTCTGTGTGTGACAGGAAGGCCGAGAGACGGCGAGGCTGCAGAGATCTAGGTGGGTGATCTGTGAGGTACTGTGTGACATTTTACTGCGGCTCCTCGTCTGGCTAATTAGTCTCAATTAGACGGTTGCTTTTTATACAGGGGGAAAGGAAACAACAGTGAGCCTCGCTAAGAAACAGTTCCGCTTCCCACAGGGCACTGCGACACACACACACACACTTGATCTAACACCCAAACACATACAGCGAGCAACAGGTTGTAAAACTCCACAAGATATATAACCCAACAGAAGGCTTGAATGAAGAGGGGGGTTATAAAGTTTAGGTGTCACAAAAGAGGAGCTCTTGAGTGGAACAGAGGTCAAAACACTTCAGTTGGATTCAGTCTCTGTCAATACTTGAATACTTTTACGCCTGTCTCTTGGCACACATGAAAACACACACATGTACACGATACACACAAAATGGCGGACAGGGATCTCTCCAGCATATCCCTTCTTTTCTCCTCTTAGCTTTTCACGCTTTCGTTTCTCCTGGCAAAGACGATGGGCTTTGTGAGAGCAGGGAAGGAACACTATAAAATGTTGAGTCTTTTACTACCTGGCGCTCAAGGCGCAGTGTGCAGCCACCGTTATTATCTCAACCGCTGTGCTGTTCTACAAGATAGTAAAAGATGATGAAACGCCACTGCCAGATAGTGAGCTTGAGCCGTCCCTGGTCATGGGAGGAACAAGTGCGAGATGTTCTATTGTTCCCGCTTCAGCCCATTTTGCTTCCACCATCTCTGACTCAGTCTTTCTTCTTTCGCCTGGTAAGCTGACAGGAAACGGGACTTGGGAGGAAAATAAAAGAGTAAACCCCAGGATTTCAGCCCCCCCTCCCCAAATACCTGCTGCCACCGCTGCTGCATTCAAGAGCACAAGCGGTGACAAAAACCCTCAAACTCAGAGACCCTTTGTGAATTATATCTAGCTCTGTGGAGGCGACATGCTCCTACAGCTGGGAATTCCCACTGAATTCCACCCCCTCGTGCTCTGAGTGACAGCGTCCCTGACGTGCGTGCGCCTATTACACCTGTGAGAAAACATGACTTGCAAGAGAGTTCCTGCCAAAGGGAAATATCTTCCTGTGCTAAAAAAACCCACATTTTTTTCAACAAATCACAAATTCAGTCTGCTTTTGCGAGAGAGAGAGAGCTCTCTTTGTAACCAGATGCAATGAGCCACGTTTGTCTCCTGAGCAAACAAGGGCCTACTAGTGTTGTGTTTTCATCTCCGAAACTGTGTCAGCATAATTTAGCTGCGGGACTTCCCCTGACTCACACCACGACAGTGTGATTTGGGACCTGTTACCGACGGCTACGTAGGCAGGTATAAGCTGGTGTGGTTGAAATTATACACCTCCACCGCCTGGTGTTTATTATTATGACTGGGCTGTGTGTGTATGGCTGCGTTGGCTTGTCATTAGAGCTGACCTTGCTGAAAATGACAACGCAGTGAAACACAATGACAGACGGGGGGTGTCAAACAGGGGAGAGGAAAGAACGAGAGCCGGAGAGCAGAGAGAGAGATATGCAAAACACTCACAGATGTGCAGTCTGACTCAGTAGTTTAGACAGTGGATCATTCGGGAGTGCATGTGCAGCACTAACCCTTTGCTTCTCAATGCATCTGCATTGTTGAACATCACCGGGTCTGCATGTGTGTATGTGGGAGTGTAATTGTGCGCATGTGTGTATTCGGTGCAAAGCTCTGTATTGTGCCCAAAGTGGAGCACCAATCCGGAGTCAATGGGCCAGAGCAAAAGCACTGAATGACCCCGACCTCACCCGGCTGCTCCCTCTCTGTCCGTGTGAGCATGCGGGTGGCTGTTATGCTCATTTGTCTTTGCAAACCATGTTTATGTGTGTAAATAACACATTTAGCCAATGGTAGCACACTGCAATATTCATGACTGTGCAACAAATCCAGACACCTGCACAGTCACACACACAATAAGGAAAACATAACAAAGCAGAATAAAGTGCTATATGCCCACGCACAAGGCAACCGTTTCTGTGTGCCAGACTGACAAAACCCTGTGCTACATGGATGATAAAGGATGAGAGAGACAGATTAAAGAGGGACAGGTATTTTTTTTTTTTTAAAGCAAACAACCTCTGAAAGCTTCTAAGACCATGCTGGCGGCTTGCCTAATGGGCCTGGTCGACAGAGAGAGAAAGGAAAAATAGACAGAAAGAAAACCAGAAGGACGAGTTGAGGGAGAAACAGCCATTGTGTGACTATTAGATCCTCCCCTGTACACACACAGAGTGCTCTCATTTGCCTTTTTGCACTATATGTTTCACCCTTCCAACTCCTGGAACTGTAAAATAAATGAGAGATTGTAGGTTGGAGGGGAGACAGAGTAAATCAGGCAAATGAACATGCAAATTTACTGCCATTAAATACACAGAGAGTAAGAGTGAAGCATGCAGATGTGGGAGGTAGCACTGGATCAGGATACACAGATGCACTAAGGCTGTTTAATCCATCTTCCTTGCACGCACTCTCACTTTTTTCTCATTTGTTTTCCAATCTCTTTCTCATCATCCCTGTGAAACGATGGATAATTCCCTGTCGTTTCGCCTTCTCCATCTCTTTCTCTTCATCTTATCTCTCACTTTCTCCAACGACTTCCTCTTTCTCTCGGAAGTGAAAGCTTTGACCTCTTTTCGTTTGTCTTCATCCTCTTCCCTCCTCCTTTTTCTTGCAGATCTCTATATCCACGCTTGTGTTTTCACGCTGTGCCATGATGGATGTTGACGCGCGGGGGTACGGGGGAATGTTTTTCAACCTCCCGCCGCTCGCGAAGACTATTCAATTAGAGAGTCGCTGTTTGAGTAACCTGAGTATCGCTTTTAGTAAAGTGTTATTTATGATCGAGGTCAAATGCACCTGGGATTAGCGTAACAAACGTTGGGGGTGGAGGGGGGGTTGTGTTTTGAGCTTTTTGTTTTCTCTGCGAACTCTGATCGTGTGAGGAAAAAATTGCAGAAATACAAACAGGCTCGGAGAGATCATGAAGGCACGTACATGCACACGCACACACATGCAAAACCAACCCCTAAACTCTAATCCCGTAATGACAGGGCAGGCCTAATAACAGGGGAGGGCACTGAAGCATTCGTCCCTATGGCCGCATCCAACACACACACACACACACACACACACACACACACACACACACACACACGCACACACACACACGCACACACACACAGTTACAAGCCTCTTAAAATATTTCTTTGTTCAAACAAGCAGACTTCTTAAAGAAAGGGAAAAGGCCCAAAAGGGGAAGAAAGGCTATTATTGAGAGGGAGGAATGTGTAGTCGTTTCTCAGGAATAAGTCCTCGGGTGGCGTGGAGCAGACAGGTGAGGGATTTAGCTTGGATCTCGCCGCGACTGCTTTGAGCTTTTTAGCATGCGTGTCTTTGTTAGCGTGACCCCGCCAGATGACAACTGAAAGATAACCAAACACTGAGGGAACGAAAAGATGTGTTTGACAACTTTGGAGACGCAGAGCTAAGTCTGAAATGTTAAAAAGCTGCTTCCTGTTAGCTCAGTTTTCCTGCTATAAGCACAAAACGTATCATTCTAGCATTAACTGCCATATTAATAAAACATGATGACAGCGGGTAAAAAAGTAATGAAAAAAAAAAAAAAAACTTTAACCCCCCCCCATGACTCCTTCCCTGAAATCCTTCCCTTCAGGCAACTCCACTAGTTAATTATCTGCTCCCCACCTCTCCTCCGAGTTGCTTTTGTTGTTTTCTCCTACAGTCAAACAGACCCAAGCACATGGCAACCTGGCATGGGGTAGCCACTCCATTAAAATACTATGCCGTCTGGTTGCCAAACACTTGAGCCTCTGTTTAGCCACAGAAACAGTGAAATGTGTCAACACCAAGAGCAAGGACCCCACGCTCGACTTATTAGCGCTATTAGCCTGATTGCTTTCTGCTCTATCTTTTGTTGCCTCTGCTTTTGTCATCCAGAGAAAAGAGGAAGAGAGACAGGAAAAAAAAAGCGAGCAGGAGAGGAGAGATGCTATTCAAATTCAAATAGTCCTGGCAGCCTTTTTGCCTTTGTGCAGGGCCAGAGTGCGATGATTAGGAGAAGTCCCCCTCCATTTTATGGCGAGACCTCCCCTTCGGCACACACACACACACACACACACACACACACACAGAGTCACGGTAATTGGTTGCTGCGACATGGACAGGCCAAGGAGGTGATTCCTCTGTGGAATTCCTGAGCGGACTCGCCTCTCACACCCCTCCTCCCCATCGACACACTCACAAATACTTCACCCCGCGAGCACTCACTGTCAGTCATCCCACAATGGCTGTCACACAATAGGTTTGTCCCGTGTGTGCACGCTAACAGGGTTACGCCGTCGATGCCTCGGACATAAGCTCTCTTTCCACCTGTCTTTCTCCCTTCTTATTTTTTTCTCCAGACTCTTTCCTCTCCCACTAACTCTTATATCATTTCTCCCCGTCTAATGAACATCAGTCTTTGCTCTGTGTGCTGGTCGCCCGGCCCCTGCCTTAGTCGCCGGGCCCCTGCCCCTCAATTATTTTCCCCTAATCAAAAGATACCTTGGGGCTGAATGCAATTTGGGTTGTAACAGCACGCCATTTCTTTTTTTTTTTTTTTGTCCATCTTCTTGGCTCATCTTGTCTGCAGAGGCATTATCTGACAAGCAGCTCTTGCCTGATGACTCTGGGATTTGTGATAAATATACACAACACTGTTCTTCGTCTGTTGGAGGCTTTGAGGGAGCAGAGCAGTTGGAAACGCGTTAATCGCGTTGAGGACATTGTGTGCCAGCTGCTTTTTGAAATATATGTTTGAGCGTGTGTGTGTTGCCCGCAATAACTTAAGAGTGCATTGCCTTTTTTCGAGGGCTCCTGAAGTCTAGTCTAGTTCCTGTACTGCCGTCGATGGACTGGGCCTCTTTGTCTTTACCCCCTTCCCTTTTTTTTCTTCTTTCTCTCACTCACTCCCCGTCTTTCTCTCATCTACCCCTCCCTATCCCCTTCTCTCACTAACTCCCCTAATTACAAAGCACAGAGGATCTGACGAACAGGTAGCCCTAAGGGCAGCTGTCTACAAAACCAGGTGTGCCTCTGTGTGTGTGTGTGTGTGTGTGTGTGTGTGTGTGTGTGTGTGTGAATGCTCTGCGTGCGCATGTCTGGCCTTTCGAAGCCGACATGAGTGATCATACGTGTGCCTGCGTCAAGTCATCGATGTATGTAAGTGGTTGAAACTTGATCTTCTGATTTGTCACTGTGGCTTTTACCCTCTGTACGTCTCAGGATTCGTCTCTCGAATGTTTGCCACTTAGGAATTCAACTTATTTTTCACTTAGTGTCTAATAGGTGAAGTCTCACTAACTACAAAGCCCCCCCCCCCCCCCCCAAACTCCTTTTTGTGCTTGTGAACCATGGATGTATTAAGAGAACTGGATGTTAGATTTGCTCAGGGGCGCATGATGCCAAAATGGCTCAACTTCTGACTGGAAAAGTACCCGGATCTTCCGACGATCTTCCACATTCATTGGGCCCATCGAGCAGGAGCAGTGGTGCCCCCCCAGTCACATGGCTTGGTCACATTGTCACAGCCATCATGGTGCTTGTAGGTCTCATTCACATAAAAGGAGATGGGGAAATAACTCTAGATTCGGCTTATTATTATTTACAACTTTTAGGCTCTAATAATTTAAATAAGGGATATTCAAGTGTTCATACTGGGACGTCGATTTTCCTCAAAAAACAGACGTCTCTTTCCTAATGTGAGTCTATGGGAAAAAGTCTTTTTAGGCCCAATGGCATCACATGACGGACATGGAAGTTGTATTGCCACCGTTTGGCCACTATGAAAATTGTGATCAGCGACCGGTGCTCTTCCTAGGAGTTTTTTCTTTTTTCATCTTCCTAGTTAACCACCCAATTCCTCATCCTGCCCGAGACCCGCCATTCACAGCTGTGTGCATTGTCCCATCGGTTTATTGAATGGCTCTGTGTTCTGTTGCTATTGAACCAGTCACAGCCCCTTCCTCAACACTACTGACAACAGAACACATACACACATTCACGGTTTGGGGGGGGGGGGGGGCATTAGCACTTGTTTTATTGGCTACTTACTGTCTGACACAAGCACTTTAGATTACCTCCAAAAATCCAATTCTGGAAAGGTTCAATGGGAAACCTCGATAGTGTGAATGTATGCATTTTGTCAGGAGTGCCATCTTTGCTCCTTTTTAGTGTACCTCAATCTAATCAGCAAATTTTTTTTTGTCGTTGCTTGCCTTTTAGATGAAAGTAGTGATGTTAGAACAGCATGGCAGTTTGCCCAAGACTTTAATTTCCAGCTGAATGACATGGCGTTCTCAGCCGAATCCTTGAGCTATAGCTTTGAACCTGCAACCTTTCAGTTACTGCTTCATTTCCCATACTGTGAGAGCTGCACTTAACATTTTGCTCTCAGAAGGGATTTCGAGCGCCTTTTGTTCACCGTCCCATAGCATTCCACATTTATCTTTGTGCCTCTGCCTGCTCCTTTACTCAAAACATACTCAGCAGCAGTCTTTACATATGTCTGTGTGTATGTTGCTTCTGCAAACCTGCTGATGCAGACTATGGTGACTTAATAACAGAATTCTTGGCCTTGTCCTTTTTCTTTTTTAACAACCGTGCTTCCCTGAGTGATGTCAAGTTTACTAGGTTTCATTCCTCCTCTTAAAGAATCATCCCAGACCCTGCTGAGATGTTTGGCCTTGTCACATGAAGATAATTAAGGCTGCTGGTACTTGAAGTCACCTCTCACTGGTAACCAAGCATGGGGCCACATATTTGATGCTGACTTCATGTAAAATGGAAACATAACTCCCACAATTGCAGTAAACAAGCATCTCTTCCCTTTTGTGTTTTTCCGTAAATTGAAAAAGGTCCTAAAAGAAGTCAGACGTGAGTAATAATCAACCAAGTATTGCTTTGTTGTTACATTGCTTTTATAAGGTTTGATGTCATATTCACTGCTTACGTTTCATGTTGGACAGGCATGGTCCTAATTTGCAAATGCTTATGTTAAGGGCATCAGGTCTGCCTGTGTTTAACCACCAGCAGGAAACGGGCACAGGACCAGATTTCTGTAGGGACACGGGATGTTTACATCACCTACCAGGGAAACTATTGCCTCAACCTTTACTATAAATGAAGCAATTTGTCATTCACAACCCTTCCTGGAAATTCTCCACACTCTCTCTCTCTCTCTCTCTCTCTCTCTCTCTATGTTTTACAACATTTCATAATTCAGTCTGGGTTTTTTTTTTTCCCTCCAGTAACTTTCATCGAATGCTGACAGTGAACACTGTTTAAGCGTAACACTCCAGTCATGAATTAGATTACTGAATACAGGCGCGGGGTGACTCGTGCAATGCGTGAGACGCCGAGATGCCATGATCTGATTTCCTGGCGAATGACTCAGCCAAGCGCGTCTGACTGAAAAAATGCAAACAAGCGAGCGAGGAGCAGGTTCGTTTTTGCCTCGAGTGATCTGCATATGGAAATGCGAATCTCCTTGTCATGTTTTGTGGGTATCTGCGCACGTGTGCATATTTGTATTAGTCAGAGCGAGAAAGGAAGAGCGACAAGAGTCACTTGGCTGTCTACCGTTTGTGTTTGAGAAAGTGTGCATGTGTCACTATGGCTGTTGATTTCATTCTGTCTCACGCTCCCTGTGGGGGGGGGGGGGGCAATACCTGGAGTACAATTGATATTTAAAACACAATAACTACAAGCTCAGCCAGCTCTGATTGATTTACTAGTCTGCCTTGCAGATGAAAGGCCAATACATCACACACACACACACATGAACACACGTAGGTGCACATTTCGCTCTTCTATAAAAAGACTTCTTTGACACATACCAAGATAACAAGCAGACAACACGCCCTGCCTCCTTACATCAGCGCCGCCATGACCTCGCTTTCAACCATGCTTATTTATAAAATATACTGTAAAACCTGTACACTCTGTCTTTTACACCTTCATTTGTTAGTGGGGGTTCAGAGACCAAAAAATGAATTTTCTGTTATCTAGCAGGTTGTTTATGCAAAGACAGTCACTTGAATACCCTAAAACATTCCTTACTTTAATGCAGCCAGCAACATCACAGTCAGTATGACGGAAAATATTCTTTCGCATCTCCAAAAAAATGCCTCTTGATCTACCCATCTCATGTTCCATGTACTTTGGCATTTACTTAAAGCAACTCCCTCATTATATGTTCATGTACAAAGACAGAGGCATAAAAAGGGGGCAGTGGAGTAATTTACTCGACGAGATAAAGCGGTGCCGATATTCTTTGATTGGCTGCTTTGTCTGGCTGAACCTGCGGACCGATCTGATGAGTCCTCAGTGGATACGGCTAATGAACAAACGGCATGCCGTTGCTTGCAGCCCTGATAAGGATCACACGAGGTAGTGCAGAGGACGCTAATAAATATGAAGTGCCTCAAAGGTCAAA